>BJCN01254027.1:0-21167 GCA_018326445.1 Flaveria brownii
AAAGTTTTGATCGATTAGAATTGTTTATATGAGTGTTATTGCGAAGTTAATTCGATTAATTTAAAGCTTAGTGCTCGTTTGTGAGGGTGTGTTGGCCGACCGAGGGTGATGGTGGGGGTAGTGGGATCGCGACGGGGAGAGAGGGGAAAGTGGGTTGGGATTTTTTTTAAAATTTACACTTTAGTCCCTGTGGTTTTGGAAGGTTTATCATTTTGGTGTAAAACTTTGTTTTTAAATTTCAAAATTTACTAAATAGCCCCTGGACTATTACTAATCAAATCATTATTGTTATTATTATTATTATTATTATTATTATTATTATTATTATTATTATTATTAAGTATTATTATTATTATATATATATAAAAAATATATATATATATATAAATCGTATTAAAATACGAGATGTTACATTTTAATTAAAATCTAAATAACAAAAAACTAAAGTTTTATATAATATGAAATTTTCTAAAACATTAAACATTTGTTAAACAAAATATTTTAAAATCATTTTGTTTTTTAAAAAATTTATAAACAGGTGAAATATTTTAAAACAATCTTATTAAATACAACTAGAATAATTACAAATCATATTTTTTTACAAAACAAGATTTTTATAAAATATATTTTTTATAAAAAATCTTAAAATGAATGTTTAAAAATAAAACTATTTACATAAGAGAGTTAAAAAATAGTATAATTTTTTTCTTGAACTTTTACCTATATATAATTTTAATTATATTTTATATTAAAATATTATAATATAACTATTCATGTTTATTTTTTATATTAAAATTTAATCCATTTATTTAATGAGTGTTTAGCCTATCTATCTATCTATTAAAACTAAAATAAGCATGAAATAATTATAGATCTCATTATACTTACTTTTTGATTTCTCTATATAATAACAATATTGAATACTAATAATATTACTCATACCATTTTCAAATTAAAAAATATTATAATTTAATAAATTAAAAACTTATTATTTTATTAAAAACACACTTTTTAAAAACAAAAATTTTATAAAATACAGAATACAACGGATTTTTTTAAAATTAGCTATTTATACGTACTTATAATCATATTTTATCTTCAAGAAAAATATATTATTGTTTATCTACTTAAATTAGCTATTTATACGTACTTATAATCATATTTTATCTTCAAGCATGATTTTATAATGTATAAATTTTTATTAATAATTATTTATATTTTTATTTGTTCAATTCGTATATTACACGGGGACTAACCTAATAACAAATAAAACAAATGTCTCGTTATGTTTTTTGATGGTCATTGTGTTATCTTGAACACTATAAGTTTTGAAAAATACATTGGTGAAATAACATTATTGTGTACTTCTAATTGTAAAACACAATAATAGATAACAAGTTTATATAATCTATAAAAAAACAATGACAAAAAACACATTTTGTTATATTTAACACTGTGAGTTTTGAAAACACATTGGTGAAAGTATATCAATATGTACTTTTAATTGTAAAACATAGTGATACATAATAAGTTTATATAATGTATAGAAACAATGAAAAAATAACACAAAATGATCACAAATGTAAAACACAATGATGAATACATATAACAAATGATGTAAAATATATGACACAATAAACTGATATATGATACAATAAACGTATAAGACATAATGAGCTGGCATATTTGACACAATGACCAAAATGTTAATCTTTTTAAACCAATAAAAAAACACATGCCAAGCCTATTATCCTTCTTAGTTTTTTAGATTAAATATATTTTTTACTATAACCCTACCCAAAACAAAAAGACTTATTATTCTTGTGTGAGCACATATTCTAGATGCTGAGTTTTGATGTATGAAGTGTAAAAGAAGATAAGTAATGCCACGTTTTGCCATGGGAATTGTTTCTACGCACTTAATTTGATCTTCCTTTATCAGATTATCAGGGTCGGGTTAATCAATTTCGTAGCCCTTTTTCGTAAAAGAAATATTCTTTTGAATAGGATCCTCACACATTAAATATGAAAACACATTTTTCGTATACGATTTCTAAATGCCACACAACCCACACATATTAGAGTTGAAGTAGGTTAAATGAAAATAAAACTCTTACAAGAGCGCATATCAATTCTTTCATTTCTTTGTTGTTTTTGTTAAAACCTTTAAACGAGGTTGCCCAAAGATCATCTTTAAATAAATAAATAAACCTAAAAAATGAGGTGGCCTGATAATTCAACTTTTTTTAACCTTAAGTTTATATCATTGCAGATTTATATATGTAGGCTAAAAAGAAGAGGAACAACTCTTGCATAATTGCATCTCATGATCAAAAATTAGTTGTTGCCCATTAAACAATCAGAAAACACACAGATTAAGAAATTTGTTTTACAAACCATGAGATCATATCATATTACTCTCACGTGTATGCATTTAAAATAAAAGCTATATATGTTTCACAAAACATGTAATAGTTGACTAGTTGGCACAGTAACCCGTCAGTGATCCAATTAGTTGTTCAAAAAGTTGTCTTGTAAGTTTGAATCGACCAATAAAATTTTACTTTATAGATTTCTATACTTATTAATAAGTGTTAACTCAACTCAATGAGATGTGATTTCTTACTATGAGCCGACTATAGCGGGATAGTAGTACTTTGAGAGTATTGAGAGAGTGAAAGTACACACTTGCTAACCCTTTTCTTGTAGTGAAAAGAGAATGTACAATAGGATGTCTTTAAACTCTTTGGCCGACATGATATATGGTCCTAGGACTATTAATACGTATAATTGGATTTTTTATATTAGGCTTGCGGACTGCCTTCTTAGGTATATCATTGATATGAACTACTGGCTATTGGTAACGGTGTTTGTGGAAACAACAATTGTTAGCACTAGGTCTTGAAGTCATATATGTAGATCACATCGAGCATTTTCCAGAGTCTTGTCTAGAGTCGTAACATAGATCAACTTGTTAAAAGCAACCTCGAGGCCATAGTCTCAGGGACAACCCAAAAACGATCAAGTCACATATAGAATTTCAAACCCTCCAACTCTTAAGGTGTTCCGTCTTATCAGTAACCATTAATTTCATCCAAAGCTTAAATCACATGTATTTATAAAGAGCCTGATATTTATAATTTCAAAGGTTATGCTTCAAAGAGTTTATTTATTATATTTTGTGTTTGTATAATCATCAACACGCCTTAAAAAAAGACCTCACAAATATTATAGTTTTCAAAAATATTGTTCAGCTTATTCTTGTTCAATCCTCATCAATGGCTCTAACTTCTAATAATTAATGTAGTTTTAAAATTTTAAAAGAGTAAATTACCATTTGCATCCCTGAAATTTACCTATTTTAAGCACTTGCATCACTGTAGTTTTAAAATTGTCATCCGCCCCCTGACGTTTCATTTTTATTTCCATTTGAGTCCAACACACTAACGTAATTAAAAATTTCTATTAATTTTTATAAAATGACAAAAATACCCTCATTAATTAAATAAAATACCCCCATCCCACCCCACCCTTCTATATTCTCTCTCTTTCTCTCTCTCTCTCTCTTGCCTCCCTTTCTATGTCCACCACCATTGCCACTGCAACCACCAACGTCACCGTACCACCGCCGTTGCCACACCACCACCGACGTCGTCGCACCACCACCACAACCTCCACGACCAGAAGAAACACCACCACCCCTATCTATTCTCTTCTATTCTCTTTTCTCTGTGTGTGGTCGATAGTCCACAACCACTAAGATATGAAATTGATGTTCTGGATAAGCTGATCTAGTATTGGAAGGGTGAAACACGGTGGCGCCCAAGGGTGTTTTGAAAAAAATTATGGATATAGAAGTGATGGGCGGCTATGGTGGTGGAGATAGGGGTTTTGGTAATGGTGATGGGTGGTTGTGATGGGGGTTGCAATGCTGGTGATAGTGGCTACGATTGTGGTGATGGGTGTTTGCATGCGGTGGTGGTGACGGGTGGCTACAGTAATGGGGTGGTTGTAGTGGTGATGGTGATGGGTGGTTGTGAACGTGGTGATGGGTAGCTGCGGTGGTGGTGATAGGGGTTGCGGTGGTGGTGATAGGGGTTGCGGTGGTGGTGATAGGGGCTGCGGTGGTGGTGATGGGGCTACGGAGGTGGTGATGGGAACTACAATAGTGGTGATGGGGACTACGAGGGTGGTGATATGGACTATGAGGATGGTGAAAATAACATATGGAAGTAATTTAACATTTTTGCCGGAAAATAAAATAATTTTAACAATAATTTTAACTTGAAAACTAACGGTGTTAGTTATCTGGACTCATATGGAAGTAAAAATAAAATGAAAAAGACTTAAATGGAAATAAATTGAAACGTCAGGGGCGGATGACAATTTTGAGACTGCAAAGATACAAGTGGTTAAAATTCGCAAACGTTAGGGATGCAAATGGTAATTTACTTAATTTAAAATTTATAACATATACAATATTATATTTTTCATAAATTTAACATTTTCGCCGGGAGTAATTCGAACTCTGGTTTGACCTAATAATATATCCACCACACTATCGTTCGGCCGCTGGAACCCCTTCTCCGGTCGCCGCCTCCGTCAACATTCAACCTTCTTAAAGGTTAGCGTTATGCGATAATCTTCGACCTCATTCTTAATCACACTTTTAATTATCAGTTAATCTAATAGCCAAAATAGTACTACTAATTGTACTTCAACCGAAGTTAGGGGAACAAGTTTAATCCGTACGCTCTTTTCTTCATTTGATTGTTGATTGCCTGCTTATTAGCAATTTCATTAGTGAACTAGGGCACCGATGAAAAGTGTTCTCGTATCGTTGTTATAATTGGTTCACACTTTTCAGTGCATTTACAGAAGAGATGCTTTTGCTGTGTTAGAACGAATTTAAGTTCGATTCTTGATGTGAAAAGGGTTGAAAATATGTTGGGTTTACGTGAGTTGATGTAGTGTGTTTTACTGTTGTATTGATTGTTGTTCTGGTATGTTGGTTTGATTGGTGGAAGAGATGATTAAAAGGAGGTTTTACAAGCAAGAACATGCTGATAAAGATGAACCTTCTGATTCTTCGTCGTCTTCGGACTCTGATCTGGATGCAGAAGCATCAGTAGATACAGAAGAAGAAGAAGATGATGATGATGATAACAACATGGTTATGGAATCAAAGAAAAGGGAACGGGCGTCCTCTTCGTCTTCTGGTTTGTTATTATTGCACTCCCTCTATCAGCAGTCAGTTTAGATGTTGTCAAGCTTTTTTAGGCGCTTCGTATCATGTTGATATCAGTGTATATATAGTATATACAGCTTACATAATGTTGTTTTCAGGATACGAAAGTGAGGATAGCTCTGCAAATGAAGTTAATCTCGACTCTTCAGGTTTGGGTTATTTGTGTTACTTGTAGTATGCCAGTGATGTTATTTTTTATCTTAATTATACAATGATCAGTTGACAACTTTCTCATTGTAGTTGTTACAAACTTACAATTGGTTTGATATTATTTTATAACAAGCATAGTTTAAGCTAAATGCATTTCATATAATTACTAGTAATTGACATTTTATCATAGTTTCTAGTATGGTATTTATGCAATGCATCTTAATGTCTGAAGAAATTATGATTGGCAGATTCACCCACAAATGATGATGACAGTGGAGGTGAGAGTTACAAACAAGCCATCAATGGCCCACATTTGTCTGCTGAGAAGCATTTTGATAAGGTTACAGCAGAAATTACAGAAGCTGCTGATGATGCAAAGACAAATGATGTCTTAGACTGTGTTTTAAAAAGTAAATCAGTATATAAGTGCAAGTTATGCCCAAGAATTGTCTGTCTAACAGAGGAAACAATAAAGGCTCACCTCAAATCGAAGGTTGTCAATGTTTTATTTCATAAAATAATTGTGAAATTTTAATCTTGTTTTGTGATTTTATGATAGAGGCATGCTCGGTCTGAGAAACTATTGAAGGAAGGCAGGCTAAAGATGATGCTAAATAGTGATGGAGAAATAGAGGAACTAGAGGAAGATGGAGAAACTCACCAGGAGAGGCATGCTACTACTCTAGCTCTTGCAGAGGTCAGTCTTTTATGCAATTTAAATGCGAAGAATATACGTGATTGATAAAATTTATCTACACTCATTCATTTTGCGGGTCCCATATAGAACTAACCAACTGCGATATATGTCAGTCAAAGGAGAAGGCAACAAAGGACTCAAAGAAAAACAAAGGGAGGCAGAGACAGAGAAAGAGAAAGAGGCTAAAAAAGAAGGTATGCCGTTTATAACTCGTGATTATGTACATTTGAGTATGGGACCAAAATTTAAAGACAAGTTCTTTGTTGTTTCGGCTGGCAGAAAACCTCTGATGATACAATGCCTAAAAAGACAAAGTTGGATAAAAGATCAGCCAAGAAGAAGCGTAAAAGTGATACCTGAAGAGTGGGGTCACCATTTGTTATATGTTACAAGCAATGATATTTTACAGAAGAGAGGGTTCTACCAGAATCTACCAATTTCAGGCATTACGTGGAAACTACAGTGTCGTTTGTGCTGGTTTGTTAGTTCAGTCTCTTCAGTTTTGTTAGACGATTTTGGTCTTGTGTTTCAACTAAACCCTGGACCATTGACTTTTTCTTGACGAGTTTGCCTTGTTAAATTTGGTTTTGCCAAAGTAAGTTAAGATGATGTTTTTGCAATTTCTTGCATGAGTAACATGGTGAATATATGAAGGTAATTTTTATATGATATTCACATTCAGATGCATACAGGCTATAGCTTATATCTCTTTATCAATCATGTATACATAACAGGGGCTGGCCTAAACAGTAGGAAACAAAATAGCATCTATGTGTCTGATGCCGCTACTGTTTCAGGGTACAAAATATATTTTACTTAAGATCTAGGGCAGGCTTCTGCTCGTGATTGGCATTTTGATGTGGGTGATCACTGATGGGGATTTATCATGTGGTTGTTTTGGCAGATAAAGTGCTTTGATTTTTTTGTTCAGCTGTGCTGTTGTTAATTAAACCTATTGCCTCTGGTTTCTGTATGTGAACTTTTGTTATATGTAGAATTACTCATGTTTATATGTTCAAGCCATGCCTTTGGCATATAGTGAAACCTTGCAATGTTAACAAATGTTATCTTTTAATTGCTATTTTAAAAACATAGAAAGAGTAATCATGATTTTTTATCCTACTTGTGTGGGTATTCACGGGTTTCTTAGCAAGGATGATGATGGCATTATTGCTAAACATATGTTAAAATTTGTCAGTTGTCATCATTTCATCTTATTCTAAGCAACCAAGTTTGATTAACTGCAAACTGTATAAAATTTATTTACATTACAACCGTGCAAACCTTAAGAGACACAATGTCATTGACCTTGGTTACATTTAACTTAGAGTGAGGAAACCAAATGACTGAGTCTGTAGCGGCTATGTTGAGTTACCTTTAGGTTCTTTGTTTTTTATTTACAAAGACCTTTTAGTTCTGTTTCTTTTTGGTTTTGAAAAGGCACCGTTACTGCTGCAGGAAAACATTTTTTATATTTACACCTGAGAGAATGCAACTAGCAGCCAAAAGGAAAGGTTAAATATGTGAAAAGGCCAAAAACTCATTCTTATCTGAGTCCCCAACCAACCCCAGAAAAACTCAGCTACCACCCCGAACATCCATCTTTCGGGTTTGCAGATGAAACATTTCAGCTACATCTGCAGCTGTACTACAATCACTTGGCTTCTTATCTGACCTCGATCTAACAAATCTGGGGAATCTAACAGAAATGCCACGTGTCGGATGCACTAAACCCATAGCTGCATGGTGAACCGGTGATACAGTGAAATCAGCACCTCGTATCTCCCACACCACTTCAGGACTAAACCACATATCAGGCTCCTCACCTGTTTGATAATACACTGGTTTATCTTTTTTACATAAAATCTTGTCATCTATAAAGAACTCTTTCATCTGCAAATTTTAATACCATAAGAAATAAAAAAAAGTTACGTAAAATAAGGCGCATTACTTTCTGAAACTTGTCGTTCAAAAACAATGAACCTCTATATAGAAGGCATCAGAGAAGCCAGACATTACACGGCAGACACTTTGATATTCTTCAGTGTCAGGATCATAGCACGCCATGAGAAATGGACTGTACCTAATTATTAAACGTTAAGGACATACAACATAATAAAGAACTGAAAATGGTAAAAATAGTAATTTAACAGGTAATATTATATGTTGTTACCATCCAGCCTTCCTTCCATTCCCATACCAAGCACCAATAGGAACCAAGTCCAAGGAATCATTTAAACCTTCAACGTAATCTCGCTTCACCTGCAAATGATATTACAACAACTGAGCATTTAAAATAATTTCACACCAGAGTCAAAAGAAGTCTTTTTCTAATAATAAACCTTTAACCAAGAATCTGAACGCTTTGACGGGAGATAACCAGCTTCAACATCAAGAGATTTAACCATGATTCCTTCACATGAGGAATGAAAAGCATCGTCAAAAAATTGGTTCATTTTAGTCACTGTGGCTTCGTTTGTCACGCAAGCATCATCCATCTCCACCTACGACATCATAGTAATTTGAGAATGGAGAGTATAGTGAACATAGATCGACAAATAGCAACATAGGCAAGGTCCTCACTGTTATTTGCTTTGAATATTCAAAATATCCCATCTTTTCATCACCAAACATATCTTTCAGATCTGAGATCAACAGAATAATATATTAGCCCTCATTAAAAGAACAACTGCAGATAGACATCAGTAATCTCACATTTTCTTCTTTGACGCAGAGGTAAACCCAACAGCCTGCCACGGATTAAGAGTAAGTGAAAATAACATTAAGTTATCATCATCATTCTTACAGTTCAATGCATGAGAAATTCATCATATATCAAAGAGCAGGATCGAGATGATTACTGTTCTCCATTAGCAAACATGACATCAAAAGCAAATACACATACATCAACCTGCAAACAAACAGTATCAGGCAGTTGTAGATGGAAAATGAGACCCAAACATATAAAATTTGAAAAAATAAAAAGGCTGAAACATTGTTTCAAAACTAGATAAAGACCATGATGCTTGGAAAACCATGTTCTCAATAGTATTTTGATTGCATAGAGGCAGACCTTTATGTTATCAACTGCAATTAATGAATTTTTGCCACCTCTATCACGAGAAGATAGTTCTTGAAATGATAGAAGTTTGGGACCACTTTTTCTATCAACAGCAACCACCTGTAACAGCAAGATTTTTCCCAAAATAAACTACAATAATATATGGAATAAAGAACTTAGAGATGAGGGATATTAGATTCAATATAAACACATACCTCAGCATCAATTATGAAAGTCATAGTATCAGGCTTGCAGACATCATTTATTATGCTTATAACATCAGGAAATCTAGATGTTGTTTCGTCTCCATTCCGCGAAAACAAACGTATCGACCCATCTGCTAATTTATGAACTTGAGCACGCTGACCATCATATCTACAACACAGATGAGCAGACTTGTAAGTTTACTTTCGGTTTGCATGATTAGACATGAATCATCAAAAAACATACTTAAATTCACAAGTAAGTGCTTTCCCCTGAAAAAGCTTCAACACTTGAGGGACTCCATTAGTAATTCTATTGAATTTACATAAACATTAAACCACAATCATATAAATAACACCAAATCTTTCCTTTGAAAAAAAGTAAAAGCACTAGATTGTGAATACTTGGCCAGCATTGGCTTAATTGGTATGCCAGGAACCATAGACAATTCTTCTGAGGAAAATTTTATCCCTTTGTCCATAACAGAAGGAATGAGCAGATCCTGAAAAATCAAGTAGTGCATGAATCACTATATAATCAATTAAAGTAATAAAAGAAATCCACAGCAAAAGAAAAGTTACCAAATTTGGGAGGATATTATATGCTTCAATAACTTCTGCAGAGAGACGCTAATAGAAAAAGAAAAAAAAGGGGGGTTATCAGTAGAGCTCACTGATAATATGAGAACCGATGAAGAAGCCAAAAATCATCAACAAGAACTAACCTGAAGCATTTCTTTGAGATTTTCTATGTTTTTTCCATGGTTAGAGTTCATAACAATTGCATGAGCTAATGCAGGCAGAACAGTTCTCATCATGGCTCCAATTCTTAGATTCCTAACCTACAAATGACCAAGAAATTTAAACATAGAATCTAAATACATTGCATGATCAGACACAAAGGATAGATGTAACAATCAAAACCATTGTGTATCATTTGCTATTGAATCATCATGTTGTCATTTAACTTATATGCTAAGTTAATTAATTTGATTTCTATGCGACATTTCCATATTCCTGCACCCCATGGGTTCAACAAAATCTCACATTGTTTCAGTCATATGTTAGCTGATCTGCACTACAGAGTTATTTAATTTTTCTACTTCCATGACTTCTCTCACATACACAGGACATTATATAATCTCACATAATGCAAAAGTATGTGTGTGCATTTCATATCCCAATGTAGGACTGTTATGGACCTCAAGGTTCTAGCAATCCACACTGCTGACTTGGAGATGTCTTGGTTCATGGAAAGGACAAGACGATCCATAGAAATCATTCATGACAGAGTAGAAGTGAGTGATGTCAACTTCCAAGCTAGCAAGGTTGACAACTTTTGTGGTCAGATGTAGTTTCCTTAAGTTGTACTGTAAGGTTGTTAGCAAAAAAAAGCAAAGGGAGACATCCAAAAGTAGGATGCTGACTATAGAACAATACTTCTTCATTTATAATATGGAAATTGATTCGCATGCAACAAAAATTACAAAGTTGAGCTTGATGAAAATATACAATATACAACAAGCAACAGAATCCACAAAACCAGCTACCCAAATATCCCAACCAAGGTTTCAAGGTGTTGGGATGCAAAAGGTTCATATCAGAATATTAAAATCTTACCAATGTTCTGACTATAAACTTGATCTCCATCTCTCTACAAGATCTCATTAGATTAACAATGAGGCCCCTCTTTCTCATGGTACTTCCGCTACCTGTTTGCACACTGACAAATTCTATATTAACATGTAAGAATAAATGGATGATTGACTATCAGAGGTACATCATAGAAAAATGCTTGACCATAAGCTAATTTTATATATGAATGTCATACCTTATCTCCCGAAGCACTGAATAAACACCTCGGATTGAAAGCGGGGCTGGAGGTGCAAGTAATTTTTGTGTCTGACGACAAAGTTGAGCAACATCACCTTATTCAGAAAGCTTATTTAGCACAAAAAAGAAAAGCACTGCAAAGAAATATTGGGATGGACCATCTTAGTCACACACCAAGATCACCTAAGCTGTTGTACAAATCCCGAATCTTTGATCTGTTTGTCCCGCATGCCTCTTCCAATGCTGCTGTGACAACACTTCCACCAATGTTCAGTTCCTGCATCACAACCACATCAAAATACAATATCACTCTGCTATGCATACACATTTAAAACACAATTAACACAGATATAAACAATCGTGTTCAAAAAGGGTATATTTACATAATTAGAGACTAGCAGAACCACTAACCATGTTATCATGGTCAGGTGCAATCTTGTTTGTGCACAAGTACACGGCAGGTAGTACATCCTTTGGCGACAAAATTAATAAGCTGTTTGAAAAAGAAACATTGCACGTCAGGACAACAAAAAACAATTATAAAGGAACAGAACTGCTATTGCACAGACTGTTAAATCGATTATGAGATTTATAGTGAAATTGAAAAGGAAAACCAAAATGCATGCCTTGTACAGTAACAGACCTCCTAAACATATTGCAAAGCATAGATGTAGCTCTAATCTTTCCTTTCTCGTCTTCCAACAAACTGAATGTCCTGGCAAGATGTAGATAGGGAGCAGGCTGGTCATCTTTCCAGCAGGCTGCAATATTTAAATCTTTGTATTATATAAGTTATTATGTTTACTCAATTAAATGTTATGGTTAACTTCACTGACAAATCATTGTCTAAAATTATAACTGTTTCACTGATATACAAGTTGTATGAAACATGTAATATTTTAATCAACCCTTCACAACAGTAACTAAGACCAACCATGGTCTGTGGGTGAATACTTCTCAGGTGGTAGTGATACAAGATCAGAAGCAACATTGCCAGCTGATGGTTGAGGTGTCAATGACTCCGTTGGCTGCTTGGAACAGGACTTGTCACAGTTATCTTTAACAGATACTTTAGTGTCTTCATCAAAACAGCTACTCTGGGCTAAATTCTTTTTAGTTTCGCTTTCTTTACTTTTGGAGTTGGTGTAATACAAGTCGAGAGCTTTATTAATATCTCCCTTTGTTTCCTCTAGGATAGTGGTGGCATAGCTTAGCAATGACTCGTTGCCATTTATGATTTGTATAAACTGATCCACCTTATCTTTGTAATGCGCAATGACAATAGTTGGCAGCACCTTGTCATCATTTTGCGATTGTTCAATCACAGGTGAAAGCTTATTGAAGAATTTAGTTATTGTGTATTGCTTAGGTCCACCAGATTCAAGTTGTGAAATGATTCTAGGCTTCTTGTTTGACTTACTTTCAATAGTCTTCCTCTTTTGGCTGGGAGAAATGTTGCTCTTACCTGCTTGTTTAATGCTGGAAGATTTTTTTCTTTTACTTGAAGGGCTGCTCTCACTTTTTAATTTATTAGGAGTTAAGGGTGATGCAAAGCCTTTAGAAAAGATTTTAGTGGTTGCACAGGTGGATGAAGCATGGGAATTTACATGTTTAAGTATCTCAATTGAGCTTTCTTGTGATGCAGAAGCAGAAGTACTAGTAATGACCTGTTCATGAAATTCAGTTTCATGTTCATAAAAATACGAAACTGCTTCAACAACATTTTTTCCTGATTTACTAATAATATCCGTCATCTGATCTCTAGTGACCCAAGCAGGTAAACAATCATGAAGTTCCTGTAGGATTTCATCCGTTTCTTTGTCAGTCATTAGTAACAAATCCCGTGAACCATGTTCCTCAATTTCGAGCTCCTGCACTTTTTCCTTTAGGCTGTGAGAGTTCGTCTCAAGGTTCTCATTCGGTTCCTTGGGCAAACGATGAAAGCCCATCAAGAAGTCTTGCTTGTTCGCCATTTCATCAACCAACCCAGAAAAATGCTTCAGCATTTTATTAACATGCTTCCCATCAAGCTTCTCAACATCCACACCTACAGTTGGAATAACCCGTTTTGGTCTTAAAAACTTAACATACTCTCTAAGTTCTTCATAATTCGAGTGTTCACTATAAGGTACTAGATGTATCTCAAACGAATCCTTTGTCCTCACAGCAAACTTATTACGTTTCACTTCATAAGTCCAGCCTGTAGGGACAAAACCCACCACCTTAGAGTAACCTCTAGCATCCATAATCTCCTTCATCTTCCCAAAATTAGGTCTGAAGTACGGCCAAGTTTCACCCAAAATATTCCACCCAATAACATGAACATCACTCTCACAATCTTTATTAGTAAAAACCGCATCCTCCCCAAACCCTACAGTACGAAGAATACTCAATTTCCTATCTTCAACATGTATCTTCCTACCACACCTACGTGAAATCTCAACCAAAATTTTCTCCTTCCCAATAACATAAGTAGCAACAAGAAACAAAACAGACTTCAAACCACCCTCATTCTCACCCCTATACTTGTTAATCACGCTAACTACATAATCAATAGACTCCTCTTGTGAAGGAAACACATACTTCGGATTACAGTAAGTAGTATCCAAAAAAACAGCATCAGCACCAATAAATTCACTCAAAACAGCATCAGATTTCATCGAGCTACAATACCTAAAGTCACCAGTATGCACATACCTCTCGCACTTCCCGTCCTCAGTTTGAATTTTAAACAGAAACTGAACAGCACCGGGACAGTGATTAGCGTCTATCAACGAAACCTCACAACCGTCGATCACAACTGACTCCGACAACGGCAAAGGCACAACAAACGATTCCGATATGTTGAGCACTTGAACAACAAGTCGGGCTGTAATCGGTGAGCAATAGATGATTCCTTTAGACCAGTTGGCGTTAAGTCCGGAATAGTGATCGGAGTGGAAGTGCGAGAGGAAGTAAGATATTGAGAAGTCGCCGGATGATCGGAAGCCGTCGACGATGAATTTGGTTTTGGGGATGAGTTTGGAGAGGGGGAAATCGGTGGGAATTGTGGGGAGTGAAGAGTGAGAGGTGAGAAGAGAGAAAGATAGTGGTGGAGGTGAAGTGGTTTGTGGAGATTGGAGAAATAAGGTTGTGGAGTCTAGGGTTAGGGTTTTGGATTGGGGCGATGAAGATGATGCCATGTTTGGTGGTGGTCGTGAAGAGTGGAGTGTATCAGCTATGGGAAGTAGTTTCAGGTTGGTTCGCCGGAGAAGGTGGCGGATGGTGATGGTTCATGGTGGCGGAAGTGGTGGTGCTTCTGATGGCGCCAAAAGTATTATTGGCAGATGAAAGAGTAACTGGTTTTATTGTGAACACCAAAGGAGAAGAAAGTAATTACAAAAATAGAAGTGTAAATTAATTTGGGTGTTTTACGACTATAAATACTGGAGATGCAGAGGGGGTTGAAAAAAGGAAAGTGGATCAAAAAAATCAAATTGGAGAAAAACTTGGATTTCATTTCCATATAATCAACACAAATGGCAGATTTGAATAATTTGAATCATTAACAAGATTTTGGGGGAAGGGGACCTATAAATTTTAAAGGGGTAGATGCGCAGTACATGAGGCATTTTGTGCTTATGAAATTGAAACCCAATGGTATTTTCTAAAAAAAAAACATTAGAGCTTAGCATATAGTTTCATGGCTATAATTTGGTCTCTAGAGGGTGTTTGTGTGTAGAAACTTTGATTTGAGTATAATGTCGTCTCATTGTTTAATGTGTTTTGCAAAAGTGTTGGTCTAAAGTCTAAACAAAAATAGGATGGGATGACATTAATTCATCTACATGACAAGCAATAGGAACAAACTAAACAAACTCGGTCGAATTTTTGTATGCTCTACGTTCTTTCATAAATGGCAAGATGCTTCGCTTCTCGCTTTATCTACGGAGTTTTCAAATCATTTATTGTTCGTTTTATCCACAACCTTGGTTGACTTTGGCCCTACTTTGAAGTTTTGCAACACATGGTCAAATATAGATGAAATTAGAGAGGTGGTTGAGAAAACTACTCTCGTTCCATTAAGATTAAAGTCTTTAGATAGGAAACTTATGCAAGTTAAAAATATATAATATCTAATAAAAGAATATTTTTTTTACCACTTGTCATGTTTTTAACACACTTTTAGCCACTTGTCAAATTTCTACATAATCACACTTTGATTTTCCCTCCAAAAGATTATTATAGTAATTTAAATACTAATACAAGTTTCTCTCTCTTACTAAAAATTAATTTTATTAATTGCTATATTTCTCTCTCTTATCTAGATTTTATAAAATCAAACTACATTTTTAAAAAAAATATATTTTATGAAGGAAGTTAAAAATCACATCTTTTAATTAAAATATAAATAATAAAAAACAAAAACTTATATAATATAAAATTTTCTAAAACACTTAACATTTTTAAGCAAAATATTTTAAGTCGTTTTGTTTCAAAAAAATTATAAAGGTGAAATCTTTTAAAAACAGTCTTATTAAAACAACTAAAATAATTACAAATCATAGTTTAAAAAAACAAGATTTGATAAAAAAATTAATTTTTTAATAAAAAATCTTAAAATGAATGTCTAAAAATGAAACTATTTAGATAAGAGAGTTAAAAATAGTATAGTTGTTTTATTTCTTGAATTATTACGTATATATTATTTTAATTATAGTTAATATTAAAATATTATAATCTAACTCTTCGTGTTTATTACTAACTATAATCCATTTAATTAATGTGATTTTAGTCTATATATCTATCTATAAAAAACTAAAATAAACATGAAATAATTGTAAGCCTTATCATATTAATTTCTCATTTCTCTATATTATTAATAATAATATTGAATACTAATAATTTTACTCATACTATTTTTAAATTAAAAATGTCTAATTTTATAAATAAAAAACCTATTTTTGAATTAAAACACACTTTTTAAAAATTAAAATTTTATAAAATACATAAGACACTGAACTTTTTATTTAAAAGTCATTTTTTTAAAATAAAATATTTAAAAAATTTATAAAATAAAGCTTAAGAAAAATATATTATTGTTTATTTACTTAAAGTAGCTATTTATACATAATTATAATCATATTTTATCTTCAAACATGATTTTATAATGTATAAATTTTGATTACTAATTATTTAATATTTTATTTATTCATTCCGTGTAATACACGGGAACTAGCCTAGTATATATATAAAAGGGCTATCATGAATGAAGAATCAAGGACAAAAAATTAAAAGACTCCTTAATTAAGCAACTAAAAAAAATCAATGATGTTATCTAAAGTAGAACTCCATAATGCTTTTGATTTAGGGAACTATAATTTTCTAGACTTGGTCATGGAGCGAATGAAACTCCCTGACCTATGTTGTTCTTGGATAAGATATTGTCTTGTTTCAGCCTCATCATCTATTCTCATAAACAGTAACCCTTTAAATGAATATCAATTTCAAAGAGGAGCAAGACAAGGCGAGCCACTCTCGCTTTACCTTTCATTATCATCATGGAAACATTGAACGTGGTCACGAAATCAACATGTGAATTAGGGATCTTAAATGGTACTTAACTACTTAAGTTAACCAATATGGTACATCGGTTTCTCAATTATTCTATGCCAAAGATGCTATATTTTTTAGGGAACTGACGTTAGCTAGTGGCATAAACTTGGCTATAATACTAAGATGCTTATACTAAGCATTAGGCTTCAAGGTGAATTTGAATAACAACAAATTTACCAAATGGTAATTAGGATTCTACTTAATATTGTTATAAGTTTTCTAAAACTTATTGTACTTCTAGATTGTTTGTTGTCGTACAAACAAACTCACTCGTAAACACAAAAGTAGTCTTGTCTAACCAACTGACTCAAGCCAAGTCTCATAATAATTTTAATTATGCAAGTCTTATGAACTTCAAATCAATAATACATTTAACTGTCCTCGAGTTCGATTGCCACTCTAGCAAATTTGTGATGTTCGCTTGTCACATCAACAAACTCTAATACATTGTCAAAATAACATTAGCTTACCCGTATGGGTAACAAGCTTTCTAAAAACTATAATAAGTATCTTAGATGAATCCCAAACGAACAATAAAAAGGTTTGAATTCCTGGCAACTATTACTTTTGTGTGCAATATGACAAAAGCATTAAACCAAAGGGGCCAAACCTTCAAATATCTAAAAATACAAAACAAATTCCTCTAAAATTCGCCTGAAATACCGTGTTCAAACCTCACGTGGCGCCCGACGGTAGTTTGAATTCGTCTGACGACGTACCCATCGGAAAAGCATATTAGAACAAACCTCAACCCTTTGATTAAATCTTTTCACTCGTAATTCACTCACCACTCACACTCATCATCTACCTTACAAATCTCAACCATTTCATCTCTTAATTAATGAATTATAAACCTCAATCAATTACGAAACAATAACACATTAAACCACTAGTTACCAATTTCCTATGGCTTCCCGGAGGCTTTTATCCTCCCTCTTCCGCCGTGTTAAACCACCATCAATCCCCAAAACTCACACCCCACCAATCCCAACCTCACGTTTCCGTCCGTCGCCGCTCGGTTTCCTGTTAAACCGAGCGTCGACGGCCAGATTCGCCACGGCTGCAGCCGTGGCCCCGGCCTCTCCGCAATCTTCCAAGGCAACTGGGAAGATTACGGACGAGCATTCGGGTCAGGGGGCCGTGGGCCAGGTCTGTCAGGTGATCGGAGCCGTGGTGGACGTACGGTTCGAAGACGGGTTGCCGCCCATCATGACCGCCTTGGAGGTGATGGATAACCCGACCCGACTGGTGCTGGAAGTGGCTCAGCATTTGGGTGAGAACATGGTGAGGACGATCGCAATGGATGGGACCGAAGGGCTCGTTAGAGGCCAAAAGGTTCTCAACACCGGTTCACCCATCCTCGTAAGCTCCCAGATGAACTTTCAATCTTACACACCAACATATGATAATCTGAAGATCATAATTCATGAGCTTATTGTGGTTGTTTTATCATAGGTTCCTGTTGGGAGGGCGACATTGGGTCGTATTATTAATGTGATCGGAGAGGCTATTGACCATAGGGGTGAGCTAGAAACGAGCCATTATCTTCCGATTCACCGTGAAGCTCCGGCTTTTGTTGATCAAGAAACCGAACAGCAGATATTAGTCACCGGGATCAAAGTGATATGTTAATAAACTTTTTAAGTTGATAAGAATCTTTAACTGTTTTCTCGTTCATTGACATGTTGTTTTGTGTTTTGTGTTTTGTGTTTTATTTGTAGGTTGTGGATCTACTTGCTCCGTATCAAAGAGGTGGGAAGATCGGTTTGTTCGGTGGCGCGGGTGTCGGGAAGACAGTGCTCATTATGGAACTGATTAACAATATTGCAAAGGCACATGGTTTGTTTCACTTTGTTAAACAATGAGAACTTTAGTCTTTAGAAACATGTATGTTTGATATAATGGATGTTGTACGTTGTTTGCTTTAAACAGGTGGTTTCTCTGTGTTCGCTGGAGTGGGCGAGCGGACTCGCGAAGGAAATGATCTGTACCGAGAAATGATTGAAAGTGGTGTGATTAAGCTCGGTGACAAGCAGTCTGAGAGCAAGTGTGCGCTTGTGTACGGTCAAATGAACGAGCCGCCTGGTGCTCGTGCTCGTGTTGGGCTCACGGGGCTTACCGTTGCTGAGCACTTCCGAGATGCTGAAGGGCAGGATGTGCTACTGTTCATTGACAACATTTTCCGTTTCACTCAGGTTGTTTATAACTTTATACAACATTTTTTGTTGTACTTATGTTGATGTTATATTGTTATAGCTTTTGTGGTCTACGTTACGGATATTTTTATCCGGTTTATGTGTTCGATAGGCCAACTCTGAGGTGTCGGCTTTGTTGGGACGTATCCCGTCTGCTGTTGGTTACCAGCCAACGCTAGCGACGGATCTTGGAGGACTTCAGGAACGTATTACCACAACTAAAAAGGGTTCCATTACCTCTGTACAAGCAATTTACGTGCCCGCAGATGACTTGACGGATCCTGCTCCCGCAACTACCTTCGCTCATTTGGATGCCACCACCGTGCTTTCTCGACAGGTACATTGATTTTTACAAAACCTTATGTACGTCTAGGTGGTATTCCTTGTGTATTAGAAATACCACCTAGACTTCAGGTGGTTTAGTTAATTACATGTAGACCTTGGCAATTCGCTTGGGGAAATGAATTTAAACCAATTCCCTTTAAGAGAGCGAATTCAAACCAATTAAATCGCTTATCGTAGAAGGGTTAAACTTAAAAATGAGTGATTTTGATTGAATTCGTTTACACGGGTTAATTGGTTTGAATTCGCTCCTCCAACATAGGCCTATAAAAAATGTTGAACATGATTATAAATTTTAATGTAGATTTCAGAGCTAGGGATCTATCCTGCTGTTGATCCATTGGATTCAACGTCTAGAATGCTTTCTCCTCATGTTCTTGGTGAAGAACATTATAAAACTGCTCGTGGCGTGCAAGAGGTTCTCCAGAACTACAAGAATCTTCAGGACATTATAGCTATTCTCGGAATGGATGAACTTAGTGAAGACGACAAACTCACTGTTTCACGTGCACGTAAGATTCAACGTTTCTTGAGCCAGCCCTTCCATGTGGCGGAAGTGTTCACTGGCGCTCCTGGGAAGTATGTCGAGTTAAAAGAAAGCATCGCGAGCTTCCAGGTACCATTTAAGTTCATCAAGAACGTTTGTGTTGTTATTGTTTCTAACACGTTTGTTAACGTCATGTGTAGGGCGTTCTTGATGGAAAATATGATGATCTCCCTGAGCAATCCTTTTACATGGTCGGAGGAATTGATGAGGTGATTGCTAAGGCGGAGAAGATCGCGAAGAAAAACCTTGGTAGTTAGTTTTTTTTTTTCATCTTTTCGTCATTAATTTGTCTATGATACACTTATTTGTGGCATCATGACTATGTGGTGATAGCTATATGAGTCACTGCTCGACGGTTGAGCTTTTTCTTTTTGCGCGATTCTGATGGGTAACGGTCTATTTTTTGCCCTAGGATGTGCATTTTAAGGCGATTAATTAACAGTGTTATCTTTTTGGACCATAAAAATAAAGTTTAGCCTTTGATGTAAATTTGTGTGCTTGGTTGTAACATACATGCACGTAATGCTTTGATCCAAGCTCATGTTCGATTCATAAAAGAATGAGCATGACACATTTGCTACTTATCGATCAATTGATCTAGCTCAATTAATATGATGGCATGATCTAGAAAATATATGTATGTTACTCGTAAATTAATTTGGCATCAATTTTTTTTAAATAAACTTGATAGTTATTGTTGTAGTGTTCGAATACTGAAAATTTCGCTAGGGTGGGGACAAAATATGGGTAGGGTCAATGTTTACGGTTAATTTGTTTTGTAAACAAATAAATTAACAAATAATAGTATAAGTACTACCAAACTTAGTGAAGGGAAAAATTTTAGAAGATCTTTTAGCATCATTAGTGTTGATGATTTATTGCAAAAGAACGCGAAGGAATTAAGTGGGCCAAGCTTAAATACAGTTAAAGTTAAGTTTGAAATAACTTTTAGTTTTTTCATTGAGATTTCTTGCAATGTGTCCATCACTTCAATCATTAAAGTGCCATCAGTTAACTCTGAATTAGGCTTAAGAAAGTAAAAATATAAATAAAACCATATCCTTTGTAAAATCTATGGCCCTACCTGAGATTTAGTATATGGTGTTATGTTGAAAAAGAAAATAATATATTTATTATGTTATGTGTAGATAGAAAGTAATATATTACATAAATTAGTGGGTGAAACCCGCGTGATGCGACGGAGATATAAATATTTTTAGGACTGTATCTTTAGCTTACTCTCTCTTATTGTAAAACTCTCATTTTGTTTTTTTATTTGATTAATATAGGATATCA
>BJCN01254173.1:0-12333 GCA_018326445.1 Flaveria brownii
AGTTTATGTCAAGTTAATTATTATTTATTTTAGATTATTATTATTATTAGGAGTAGTTTTAGTATTATTAGTATTATTATTTTTAGGCGTTAGGATTATTGTTAGGGGTGGGTATTGGGTAGCCTAGCCTTAGTTAGGCATGGACTGATCACCTATGCTTAAATAAGGTAGCATAAACCAATATCTAACCATTATAATAACTAGTTGGTTGTACCATTACCTAATATAGGATTACTTCAACTGTATCAGTACCTAGAGATATTACTAGATTGTACTAGAAAAGGTTATCAACTTTTGGGCAACTACTAAACAGGTGAGTTTCTCTGAATTGTTTTCTAAAACCGGATGTGATATTCTGATAACTGGTAATAATTGAAGAATTGACTATCAATATCATCTGTGATATGTGGCAATGCTTGATAGGATGCTTGAGGGCTGATTGTATGATTCTGCTTTAGCCAGTGGAGTTTGTATACATAGCCTGGTTATGTGAATTTATATTGTGCTTACTCTGTTTCTATTTGTTTGTCATGGTTGTATCTGTTTGATACAATAGTCAATATTAATATGTTTTGAATCTTGAAGAATGCTATGTTCATGAACTCACAAGCTTTATGCTAGTCCCAAATTATATTTTATGGACACACATCCTAGTGCTAAGAGATTGTAGAAATTGGAGATTATGGGCTAGTTTACGAGGAAATAGAGGTCTAGAACGCTACTGAAGATTTGGATCTCTAATATAGTTAAACTCATGTACTGGTATTATCTAGCATGACAAATATAATGTATATTTTAATGTATAATCAAAGTTAGACTTCCGTTATGAACTCATTATTACTATATGTTTTGTATTTCTAATGCGTAACGCTCCACGGGATAGCTCGGGAGGCGGGCGTTACAAGTTGCTATCATAGCCATAGTTTAAGCGAATTAGGAATTATCGGTTGGTGTCCAAACTTAAACCAAGATTGGGAAGACTGCATAGATTGCCAAACGAGTCAAGTAACATGATGATAGATAAGAAGAGTTAGATATGTCTTAAGCATATAGTGGAAGATAATTAGAATACGTAAATAATGTAAAAAGGTTAATAGCAGTTAGCTAATGTTATTAAGGATTAACATTCGTAAATTATGTTTTGGTTTGATATCATTTATGTTTACCTAAACATAAGAATTAGATTAATAGCGTTGATCATGAATTATAGAAGACGTACACCTCTACGGATAGTCTTATGTTAATTAGTGTAATTAACAGAAGTGACTAGGCAAGACAAGTCATGATTAGTAATAGTCAAATAAATTAGAAAATAGAATGTCCATGAAAACAAACGAACATGAATGCTCTATAAGGATGACACTCATATTCAGACACTCATATTGATACATAATGAAAGAAAGCTAGAATATCCATGTGAGGTAAATTAATAATTACACTTGGATCCACATAATAGTGAAATTCTAATGAAAAAAGTATCCCAGTAAGATTCTAACAAGTTGAGTAGTGCTTATGTCTTAATGGTGAGTGACAGCTCCATATGAAGGAATTAGTGGTGTAATGGAATACGAACATATGGGCTAGGTGTACATTATGAGATATTCAAATGTTGTATTAGTTTTCATCAAGAGTATCAATCGATAAGATAAGATAAAATATAAAGTGATGAATAGTATGTTGAGAAAGGATAATACCCTAAAATGTCAGAACTAGTATTAAGTAACCGAAAGCAAGATAGATTGTCAAAGGTGATCATGGATGTAGAACGGATATAAAGAACTATGAAAAGTACAATTAGATAACAAGGGAAATATAAAACTTTATCTTTAAGATGTCAAGATTATTGTTGCCACTCAACCAAAAATTAATCTGGAGAAAATAGAAAGCAAATTACAGAAAAGATTCTCATTATCTAGAACTAAGATTGTAAACAAAGAAAATAGAAGAGTAAGTACAAGAGTGTGCTTTCAAGTCCTTCATGACGCGCAACTCTCTAACCTTTTATAACAACAAGAGATAGGTAGAGGCACATGAGTATTGAAGTCAAAGAAAGCTATCTTAGACATTTATAAGTAAATGTAACCAATTAGATCTAATTTGCAGTATACTTAATATGAATTAAGAAACTCAAGCTTTACACTATACCTTCATAAGTAGAATGACTAATGGGAGACAAAAGACAGTAGTTGACATCATTAAGAATCGCATGATAAGCTTGAGTGGTAACTTGATTTCTATTGACTTGATACCTATGAAAACCCAAAAAAATTGAGGTAGTCAAAGGAATTGACTAGCAAATCTTTAACTAAGTATAAGTCATATCTGATAGAAGAATGGTATAACTTAGATTGCCTAAAAAATGATAGTATCTGATGACTGAGCAGAAAACATTATCACTATGACTTAGGTCCATAAATTTTTAAAAAAATGATACATTATTGTTCTAGCATATGCCATGAACACTATAAAGAAACAGAAAGTTTGAAGCATTTTTAGAACAAGATATGATCATTATGAATTATTGGTGATTTACTCGAATTCACCAATGCATCAGGGATATTCATAGAGCATATGATAAAGTTTATAAACACTATTTGAATAAATTCATCATCATTTGTTTCACGGACATTCTGATATATTTGAAAGACTGAAGAGACCACGGAGATAATGTTAGAGAAATTCTAGAATTAAGTAAGAAGAAAAACTTTGCTCCAAATTCTAGGAATATAAATTTCAGATACATAAAGTTTAATTATTAGGTCATATGTTCAACGAGTAAGACGGACAAGTAACACATGCTAAGAACAAGAAATTAAAAAATAAGAAACACCAAAGAATCACACATGATTTTAAAGAATTCTAAATTTTAAAAGTTACTATAGAAGATTTATTCACGCTTTTCAAACACCAATGAAAATGAAATAAATTATTAATTGACTATGATTATAAGATGCAATACCATCCAGGAAAAAGAAAAGTTAGTCAGTGATGCACTCTATAGAAGAAAAAGACACAATCACTAAGAATTTATACATCCAAAAAAATAATGTTTAGATAAACCCCTTAGACGAAATTGGTATTCACATTTAAAAAGAAAAAGAAAAAAAGAGAGAAGAAATAAATGATTGGTATACAAAAGCTATTAAGATCTGAAAGTCATAGTATTCTAAGCCTGAGCAACCGGATACGAGTTTCAAGTCTTGGCAGATTACAAGATATAATACTAATGGAAGCCTATGAATCAAAGCAGATTACAAGATATAATACTAATGGAAGCCTATGAATCAAAGCAGATTATAAGATATAATACTAATGGAAGCCTTGGATCAAAATATACAGAGCACACATGTAACAATAAAATGCGTTAAGATTTAATGCTTACTAGTATTCAGAATTCAAAGATCAATCAAAAGGTATGTAGAGTAATGCATTATCTACTTAAGAATTACGGTGGCATCAAAAATTGTCTAACCGATACAACAATCTTAAATATGGTAATGAAAATAGAAAAATAGAATTCATTAATTTCACGATCAAGTTACGAGTATGACACCATCTAGCTAGTAAAAGATAGGCTTACCAAATTAGTATACTCTCTATCTATCTGTCAAGCTATAAGATAGAAATGTTAGTCAAATTCTATTAGTCTCACATTAAGATTTTCCTATATTGACTATATCTGATAGAGTTTATCGTTTTACTTCAAAACTATAATAGGGTTTCCAGAAGAGACTGAGAACTCGAGTAAACGGGAGAACCTTATGTTTCACAACAGTAGTAGATTTTCCTTGAGGATTAAAATCCTAAGCAATATAATATAGGAATATATAAGAGTTCGTATAACAAGAGTTTGATATGATTTGATCATTTTTGCGCTAAAGGTAATTCTAAGAAATAAGGATACAATGGTTAACAAAAAAAGCTATTAATCATAAAATATAGTAATTTTAGCTCAAAAGATAATTTCATCAGTAATGGTCGAGTGGTAAGGTTAGAAGAGAGTCTGAGAAAACTTTAGGATTGACAGAAGAAATAAAAGCCAAATATCCTCAACTCATCGGGTAACCTTCGAATTTCGAGGATGAAATTTTTTTAGGGGGAGAAGAATGTAACATCCTGAGTTTCTAGGGTCAGATATAATAGTTAAAATAAAAAAATATGAACTTTACATTTTGTATATTGTTAAACGAGTAAGTAATAAATGAAATGACTATTTTAAGATTAAAGTTTTAGATGAGTTTTAGTGTCGTAAGAGACTGTATAAATATATATAAATCTAATAACATATTATATTTAAACGTGCTCCGTTTTTAATGAAACTTGGTTGACTTGTAGAGAAAAATAAGCTTGTCTCAACGACATATTTAAAATTTTATAAGATGTTATATTTAAAAGGTTATAAGAGAAAAAAGAAGTAAGCAGTTGAATTAATTATAATGATATAATAATATTATTATTTAGAAGTTAATTAAGCTAGTAGGCAGGCACATCACATTTACATCTCGCCCGCTTAACTTTTCTAGTTGTCTGCTTGTTTATAAATAGAGACTCTAAGATTGAATTTAGGTTATAAATTTTCTTGAGAATGCTCTAATATCGAGTAATCGATACCCCATTGGGTAGTGTTATTAGTCGTTTTTGGAGGTCAGGTAGGAGCGCAAGTAGGGAGTCTACGTCAAATTACCGTAGATAGTTTTAAGGTATGTTCTTGTTTAAGTTTATGACAAAATAATTATTATTTATTTTAGATTATTATTATTATTAGGAGTAGTTTTATTATTATTACTATTATTATTTTTAGGCGTTAGGATTATTATTAGGGGTGGGTATTGGGTAGCCTACCCTTAGTTAGGCATGGACTGATCACCTATGCTTAAATAAGATAGCGTAAACCAATATCTAACCATTATAATAACTAGTTGGTTGTATCATTACCTAACCTAGGATTACTTCAACTGTATCAGGATCTAGAGATATTACCAGATAGTACTAGAAAAGATTATCAACTTTTTGGGCAACTGCTAAATAGATGAGTTCCTCTGAATTGTTTTCTAAAACGGGATGTGAAGTTTTGATAACTGGTAATAATTGAAGAACTGACTATCAATAGCATCTGTGATATCTGGCAATGCTTGATTGGATGCTTGATGGTTGTTTGTATGATTCTACTCTAGCCTGTGGAGTTTGTATACATAGTCTGGTTATGTGAATTTATACTATGCTTACTATGTTCCTATCTGTTTGCCATGGTTGTATCTGCTTGATGCAATAGTCAATAGTAATATATTTTGAATTTTGAAGAATGTTATGTGTATGAACTCACAAGCTTTATGTTAAGTCCCAAATGTTTTTTTTATTTTATGGACACAAATCCTAGGTGCTAAGAGATTGTAGAAATTGAAGATTACGGGCTAGTTTACAAGCATATAGAGGTCTAGAGCGCTACTAAAGATTCGGATCTCTAATATAGTTTAACTCGTGTAATGGTATTATCTAGCTTGACAAATATAATATATATTTTGTTGTTTAATCAAAGTTAGACTTCTGCTGCGAACTTCATTATTAATATGTGTTCTGTATTCCAACGCGTAAAGCTTTCTGGGATAGTCCGGGAGGCGGGCATTACAATCTTTATCGATACAGTTTTTGTTATTAACCTCTATGATTTGATTTTTTATTTACTAGATTAAATTATATTATCATGCCTATTGAGATACATGCATTGAATATTGATATACTGTATTGAAGTCGATTATGAGCACCAATCGAGAACCATACTTACTATGTTTATTTTTCATTAATAAGTGTTGAATATTGTAGAACCGACCCTTTAGGACCGAAACCGGACCGGACCAACCCATCTTTATATGGTTTGATCCTTGGTCCTTTAGTCTCATAAATTTCAGTCCTCGGTTTGAGCTTGTCCGGTCTGGGGTTGACCCATTCCACACCCAAATAAACTAACATCTTATCCAAATAAAATGATCTTTAGCCTAAGTGTATAAGGTGAAGTACCCCAAAACTTTATAGAAATAAGAGAATGTCTTGGGTTCAAGTTCCATATGAGACAAACATAAAAAAGAAGGTTTCAGGTTAAGTCAGGAAATTTTCTTACTTGTGATAAGTTTTCCCTGATTTTGATCTCAACTTTAGATACTTGAGTAATACGGATGATCGGATGGACCTAGCAAGTGGTTTGTCAATTATCCATTTAGTCGATTAAAGAAATATATCTTAAAAGAATTTTTAAACGCAATTTAACATTTAACTGGTTGAGTTTAATATAAATGTATTTACAGACTTAAGAGATAAAACATATTTGTGGTGGATAATATGCAAGTCATTACTCATTATAATGTTTAAAAGTAAAAGGATGAATAATATTTTTAATATAAAATTAAAAACTATATCAACATTTTATCTAAATAAAAATGGTAATCGATAATAATGGATTCAATATTTCGTGCATCTTCTCAAACTTAATATTTGTTGGTACATTTCTATCTTCTTCTTTTTCTTAGTATTTAAAAACTCATATCTTATCTTACTATATTAATATATAAAAATAAAATATGTCACATGGCACCTTTTAAGACTTCTTTTCTGCCACATGACAGCGTATAAAACAACCTCTTCTTTTTTACCCGTTTAGTTTAATGTGCGGATCCCTTGACACGACCGCATTTGATACCTATTTTATCTAATGGGTCGTTTAAATAGGTTATAACCTGCTTTCTAACCCTAATTCTCATAAACATCAACAATGACTCTGAAATCATTCTCCTTCTCTCTTTCGATTCGAAAAACTTCTCTTGATGTCTCTATTCCAACAATCTGTTCTATAATAGCCTCATCGAATCGGTTGGTTCCTTAGGTTTGTTATCATATCTTTCTTCCTTAGTTTTTGTATTTGTTGCAAGATTTGTTATTCGATTTAGCAATTTTAAGAGATCTCGGTTTGTTATCATCTTTTTTCTTCTATGTTATTTGTATTTTTTTCAAGATCTGTTACTCAATTTTATAATTTTTTAAGATCTGTCAGTTTGTTATCATCTTTTTCTTTGTATTTCTCTTCTTTCCAATATCTGTTACTCGATTTCAAAAATTTGAAGATTTCTGGGTTTGTTATCATCTTTTTCTTCTTTGTTATTTGTCTCTTTTTGAAGTTCTGTTACTCGATAACGTTTGTTCCTTAATGTCATCTTCATAGCAATGTGAAATAAGTGAAATTAAGGTTTCTTGCAATAACTTCATATGAGATTATTATGTTTTGATTCATTAAGCCACCACTTTAATACAAGTCTGAAGGCGATGAAATAATCAAAACCCCAATTATGTCAATGTGTTGTGAAATCTACATTCGTTATATCGTCTTATCTTTGTTTGTTTTTCAACTTTTGTGATAAAGTTCCTTCTATGTTATTTACTGATTTTAATAACCATGATCACCAATTGTCTTCTTTTCTCAATCAGCTTGTCTTATTTTCTTCAATTGAATTCCTATCAGTGTTTTTTTGTTAATGTTATATTCACATCTCTAAACTCATTAAATTAATATATACATATATATATATATATATATCAGTTTGCAGCAATATATTAAAATCGTTGTTAGTGTATGCTTCTATATATAAATCGTCTTAAAAAATTAGTTTTATTTTTTGACTTAATATTAATATTCAAAAAATTTTATTTCCAAAATTCTACTTATAACTTTAAATATTTATAAATATAAATACATGCAAATACTTTTCTAAATAAACGCACTTCATTGTTTTTATTAATTTCTCACTATGCTATATAGTTTTAGTCAAAATTTTAAATTACTTAATGTAATAGCTTTAATTGTCAAATCAATTAGTCTTAAATTTTAAATTTTAAAAGATAAGTATTGACTTTAATTTGTAACTAATTAATAATATGTAGCATTTTTATTAAATACTTTTCTTGATTTGTGGTATGTTTCAAAATTTAAGTTTCAAATTAAATGGTATTTACCAAAAAAGTTTTTAAGAATTTTTCCTAAGTGGTGTTGCATTTTAAAATTTAAATTTACAAAATAAATGATATTTATAACAACTTTAAAGACTTTTCCTTGATTTGTGCTACATTTCAAAATTTAAATCTTCAAATTAAAATTTATTATCTTTTAATTGTAACAAACTCATTCATATAAATATTACTCTTTAACCGTTTACATTGATAAAAACTTTATATTAAGAATTTCAAAATTTTTAAAAACAACTTATATACAACATTCACTTAATATAAAGATTGAAATTGTGTTACATATATTAAACAAAATTCGATATAACTAATATGACAATTTATAATTATCATTAATAGAAATCTTCTAAATTTTTTATTTCTTTACTATGTGTATAAAGTTATAAAATAACCAGTTGATAATGTATGTTGCATGAGTTCTTTTTTATGGTTTGTCTTCAATCTTTTTTGAATATGCATGTGTATAACATAGTCAATCCATTGATTCTTGATGGATTTATCTAGTTCTCATGTTAATATTCTCATATTCATATAAATAATTAATTCGCTTTCACTTTTGATATGTTAACAGCATGGGGTAGAAAGATTCATGAAAAAGAAAATTCGTGCAACAATTCAAAAACTAGTTTCATAGAGTGAAGAGGTCACGCGTTCATGACTTCACTACCAACGATACAATAATGGTGGTACATCTATCACCATCGTCACAAACACCCCCACTGTTCCTTGGTGGTAAAGGGGGATCACCAATAATTAATGACATCCACTAGTTTGCATGGCGGTTAAGGAGGAGAAATTAGATGAGCACCGCTACAACAAATGGAGTATAAATTTCAACAAAATCTTGGTATATATATTTTTTTATTACCACTTACTGGCCAAGATATGTTGATATTCATACTCTAATTATAGAGGCGGTGCTGTCGAATTTCTCATCTTCAACCGCCATAAAAACCAGTGGATGGTGGTGTCTGTGGTGATGAAGATGGCTATACCAACATGATGTATTGTTGGTGGTGATGTCATGAATGCTTGATCTCCTTTTCTCTTCATTGTTGTACGTGGCTACAATCACAAATCCTAACCACCGTTATTTGATAAAGTAGATGTGGATTTAGTACTTTGGGGGTTTGGTGACCCTCTAGCCCACTAAACTCTTACTAACAAGGTATATAGCTTTATCCTAATTTTTTTTTGTTTGATTCTATAAAATCGTGGTTGATGAAAAAGTTGAAGCGAAGAGAATGAAGTTTGTATTACCAGGTTTTTTTTTTCACATGGTTGACGGCCAACTTTTTGGTTCCGAAGATGAAAATAAAACGTAAAAAAAAAATCAATACATTTTTAACGGCTACTCATACACATTAGTTAGTCTTTTTAAAAGAAACCAATATTGATAAACCAACATTGCATGTGTGGTCATTTTTAATATTAGGATTTGTTTATATCTTAATACTCAAAGTTAACATCACTTAAGCATGATGTTCCCATAATTCTTTTACGTAGTCTTTCTTTTGTCTTCTAGCTAAGTTTCTTTCTTTGCCTTTTGGACCCCTCAATTTTAACTATATGTGTGTTTTATACCTTATACTTATGTATTTGTTTTTTTATACATTCGTAATTTTTTAGGTTTTTTTTTCTTTTTATAAGTTTAAAAAATACTGTTATATAAAATTTTAAATATATCATTATGTCGCGCTTATTTTTGTCTACGTTTCAATGTAGACATCGGTCAAAATAGTGTTTTGTGTGTCTAAATGTAAAAGTCATCAAATTATAAATATACAAGTCACAAATGTTGATTTAATGTTTCAATTTTTTATAATTTCTTATCCTCTTCACCCTACAACTTTTTATATATAATAATTTCTAATATCGAAATTTGTATGTGTTCTTTTTTTATCAACGTTAATACTTTATATCGTTGCTTATTTCTCAACATTAGGACGTCCGGTCTCAATGTTTATATAAACTTGCAATTATTGTCAATAGTCTTGTCGCAAGTTTCGAATGCTATCAATGATTTAAAAGTTTTTATTTTCTTTTATGTAACAATTTTTCACATTAGTTTTTTTTTCATAATTTTATACTCCATCATAACACAGAGTTCTTATTAATAATAACTGCATATAGTTTAAATTTTGAAGTATTTTTAATTTATTGTTTAATATTTAGGTTTAATTTAACTTTAGAATGTCACTCTATCAAAGTAAACATTGTTTTATTTCTTTTCTATAATAAATATATTTGTTACTAAATACAGGAGTTTACTTGCATGAAAACCCACTTTATGTATCATCTTTTCGACATTAAAGTTTATTAAGATCAAGAACTTCATCTCAATGCAACTGACATAAGTTAACCAAACTATTGTTCTCAATTCAGTGATGGGTACATGATTTATCACTCTTGATTCATACATGTATGGTTTAGGTCAATCCACTCTTTGTCGTATTAAAAACAAATCATGAGATATGGAGTAACCTAATTAAATGAGAAATTAATCTTATGACATAGCATTCAACCGTCGTGATTAAAAATAAAAATTTGATTCGAGTTCGAATTAGTAACAAAGGATTCAATTCATATTCGAATTGAATAACAAGTCCGAAATTCAATTCGATTCCAATTTGAAGGTCAAATTTGAATCGAATCTAAAATCAAAGTCGAATAAAGACTCCTCAAACTTCGCTTGAAAAAATTTTATCGGTTTCTCTTTTATTATATCCGTATCCGACACCCAAGACCCGTTGATCGATATACCATTTGTTCTCCCTTTTGCTATAAAACCTCCCTCCCATCTTCAACATCTTGTTTTTAATGTATTTGACTCTTAATTATTGTTCTGATCTCACCTTTGATGAAACGCAAATCTAACTTACTTCTACTTCAAAATTACTCCAAACTAATTTACATCATGCTTAGATTTAACTCAAGGCATTCCCTCTGAGAGTCAAAGTCTCTACCATATAGAACATTCCCACATTAGCAACATTTTGAGGGGCATAACTAGCTGCAATAATAAAGTCCCATTGCACGCCCCCACACGTGAGCCAACCATAATCATATAATTACCAGATTTAATAACCCGGTTATTACAAAAGTACCAGTTTATCAAAACAATTGAATCCCAAAACCACTCTCCGCTAGGCGCTACTCATTTGGCTTGTACAAACCGAATTCTACAACCCAAAACCACCAATCCAGGGTCGGCTGCAGTGTTGCGTCCGAATGAAACCAAATGGTGTACCCAAAGGTGCCCCGGGTACCCTTAGGGGGTGTTTGATATGGGCTGACTGGGCTGACTGTGCTGACCGGCTGACTCGGTCAGCGGGTCAGCCCATTTGATTTCTATTTCCACTTATCTAACCGAGTCTCTTCTAGCTGACCCAGACCTAAAAATTAAACTGACCCAACCCACCTCAGCAACACACTCCTCGACACCGACAACCACAACCCCCCTCGGCGACACCCCTCCTCGACATCGACAACCGCAACCCCCCTCGGCGATACCCCTCCTCGACACCGACAACCACAACCCAAAACCGAAGACCCGCAACCCACCGGCGCATCTTCAAAACTGAAGACCCGCAACCCACCGGCGCAACTTCAACCTGCAGGTACTTTTGATAATTTTCTCAATTTTGGTGCCTGATAATGTTTTGTTTAGTTGAAATAAGGATTTGTTGGTTTGATCTTTTGCTAACAAAGTACTTTCATTTGTGAAGGTAGATGATAGGGTTTTGATGTGTAATTTTGTTTATTTGGGATCATTAGGTAGATGATTTGGTATCACTAGGTAACAACGTAGTTTTATTTGTGAAAGTATTTTTATTTGTGAAGGTAGTTGAAATAAGGTACTAAATCAAACAGCCAAGTTTCAATAGCTATAAAAGCATATTAGATGTTCTGAATGGGTATCCCCTTAATCCTCAAACCACCAAAGAATTTATAAAGCATATTAGATTTCTTTTATTATTATTTTCATAGCTATAAAAGTAAACTTCGTACATACAAGGGCCAACGGAAAAAAAGAGTTTGTAGTTTATTTTATAGCAAATATAAGAACTTAAATCAATGACAAAACCAATGATCAAGAGTCGTTACTGCATAAGAACTACTTATTTGGACATGCATAAACCAAAGCTGAAAACTCAAGCACATCTAAACAAAACACTGCACAGCAACCGAACGTATGGAAGTGCAGCAGCAATCGCTAACCGGTATTGGAAACATCCACAATCTCAATTACAGTTCCATCATCTAACTTAAACCAGGTTAGAACACATTTACAAATTTGTGTGCTAAATGTTTCTAAAACCCAAA
>BJCN01254260.1:0-11383 GCA_018326445.1 Flaveria brownii
CACACACATACATACACACATACATACACACATACATACACACATACATGCACACATACATACACACATACATACACACATACATACACACATACATACACACATACATACACACATACATATATATTTGAATTGTCTGTCAATACACTAATCACAAACATAGATTTTTTTAAAACTATTATAGCCGGCATACGTAAATAATGTTTCTCGAACATAAATTTACAGAAGTCATACTTACGGTCCCTCTATCTCATTGAGAGATTTAATGAATAGAAAATGCTAGTAGCCAAGTATAATAATAGTTGATATTAATTATTATATGTATAGGCATAAATTATATTGGATGTGGACAATATTAGATGTGGACATTTTAATCCCTTAATTTAATATTTGTAAAGTATTTATAACGATTTCTATAGATTTAATATTTTTCTAACAATATCAAACTTATACATTTATTAATCAATCTACTTTAGTTTAAACTTTAAAAGTCTGAGTATGAAGTTAAAAATGATTGTGTAACAACACCCAACCGTACTCTTTCAAGAATTATTACCCTGTACACAACTACTACACCGTATACCAGGTGTCAGACATACTACGATCAAATCCCATCCGTCGATGCAAGAACCACGTGTGGGGCCACTTTACAAACTCATTCCAGCTTTTCATTTCCGCATACATTCGATAATTCCGGTGGTCACCGCAACACCTAATCACACCCTCATTATATAAATACATATTTACAGTAATTAACAGTTCCTTTAATAATAACAACAGCAATAATAATAATAACAATATAATAGAGACAGATATGCATTTGAAGCTTCAGTCTTCTCTCCCCCTTTCTCTCTAGGGTTTCAAAAGCGCCGCTGTTGTTGCTGATCGGAGGGTGTTTGATACAATAATCATCAGGTGATTTTCGTTATTGTGTTGTTTAATCTGTTGATTTTGTTGTTTTTGCGTTGATTGATCAGTTGTTAGGGTTTGATTGTTGCGAAATTCGGGTTCCGATCTGATTGTGTGTTGGTGGAAGTATCGGTTTTGTAAGCTTGGTGTTTCGTTATGTGATCTGCGTGTGTTGTGAGCGATTGTTGGTGGTTGATTTCAGTGGTGAGGAGTTGGAAACTGTCCGAGTTACTGTAGATCGGGAATTTCTGTTGATTGTTGAAGTATTGTTGGTTTTGGTGGATTGGATTTGAGAATTCGAGGCTGAATTTGAGTTAATTTGGTGGGTGAGAATCGATTTGTTTGGAGTTGATTTTTTTTTTTTTTTTTTTTTTTTTGTTGTGGTTGATCTGTTGGAAGTTTGGTGCGCATTTGCTGCTTGCGTAAGAAGTAGGTCTGTAGGTGTATCATGTATGCTTGTTTGATAGGATGATGAAATTATTTTTTTATTTATTTAGATTTAAACTGAACTGGTTTTGCTGATATGTGAGGGTAGATAGTTATTGTATTGTACTTTCACCTGTGTGTTATTAGAAACTTGTTGAATTAGTTAATCTGTGCTAGTTTTCTGGACTTGTTTTAAATGATGAAGCATGGAAAAAATGAAAAATATGTGTCAAGCTGTAAAGTTGCTCTTTTTATCTGGTTTTTGTTGTTTCTGAAATGATTAACTTTCATACATGTCAGTTTAGTTCTTTGTGGTTAGTTGGAATGTGGAATTATTGCTTTTGTTAATGTAGTCTTCATGCTGTTTGTTTTAAAATCATGTTAACGTGATGTTTATGGTGATGCAGTTCCCTCAAAACATTGTTTGCCAAATAGTGATGGCATTGGAAGTTACTCAAGTTTTGTTGAGTGCACAATCAGTTGATGGATCGGTTCGTAAACATGCTGAAGAAAGTTTAAAGCAATTTCAGGAGCAAAATCTATCTGGATTTCTGTTATCTCTATCTGGAGAGCTTGCTAATGATGAGAAGCCTATTGATAGTCGTAAATTAGCTGGTTTGGTTCTGAAAAATGCATTGGACGCAAAAGAGCAACATAGAAGATATGAGCTAATTCAAAGATGGTTAGCGCTAGATGTTGGTGTTAAGACACAGATTAAGACATGCCTGTTGCAGACACTCACATCTTCTGTTCATGAGGCACGATCGACTGCGTCACAGGTGATTGCTAAGGTTGCTGGCATTGAATTGCCGCAAAAACAATGGCCTGAGCTCATTGGCTCACTTTTATCAAATATTCATCAAGTTCCTGTTCATGTCAAGCAGGCTACTTTAGAAACACTTGGTTATTTGTGTGAAGAAGTTTCACCGGATGTTGTAGAACAGGATCAGGTGAATAAAATACTCACAGCTGTAGTTCAAGGTATGAATGCAAGCGAGGCTAGCAATGATGTGAGGCTTGCTGCAACAAGAGCTTTGTATAATGCTCTTGGTTTTGCTCAAGCAAATTTTACTAATGATATGGAGCGTGATTATATCATGAGGGTTGTTTGTGAAGCAACACTTTCACCAGAAGTCAAAATTCGACAAGCTGCTTTTGAGTGTTTGGTTTCCATTTCATCAAGCTACTATGAGAAGTTAGGCCCCTACATGCAAGATATCTTCAATATCACTGCTAAAGCTGTAAAAGAAGATGTAGAGCCAGTAGCTTTACAAGCCATTGAATTCTGGAGCTCAATATGTGATGAGGAAATAGATATATTGGAAGAATACGGGGGTGATTTCGCTACTGCTGTTTCTGATATCCCTTGCTTTTACTTTATTAAACAAGCTCTTCCTGCACTTGTACCTATGCTATTAGAAACTTTACTGAAGCAAGAAGAAGACCAGGATCAAGATGAGGGTGCATGGAATATAGCCATGGCTGGTGGAACATGTCTTGGGTTGGTGGCTCGAACTGTAGGAAATGATATTGTGCCACTTGTCATGCCTTTTATTGAAGAAAATATAACGAAACCTGATTGGAGGCAAAGAGAAGGTGCTACTTATGCATTTGGTTCCATACTGGAAGGCCCATCACCCAATCAGTTAGTTCCACTTGTAAATGTTGCTCTGAATTTCATGTTGACCGCATTAACGAAAGATCCCAACAACCATGTAAAAGACACCACTGCTTGGACACTTGGAAGAATATTTGAGTTTCTTCATGGTTCGACTATGGAGACGCCTATCATTACTGCAGCAAATTGCCAACAGATTATCACAGTTCTTTTACAAAGCATGAAGGATGCACCAAATGTGGCTGAGAAAGCTTGTGGGGCCCTTTATTTTCTTGCCCAAGGTTTCGAGGACGTGGGCCCATCATCTCCTTTGACTCCATTTTTCCAAGAGATTGTTCAATCTCTTTTGACAGTTACTCACAGAGAAGATGCCGATGAATCTAGATTAAGGACTGCTGCATATGAAACATTAAATGAAGTTGTGAGGTGTTCTACTGATGAAACAGTTCCCATGGTGTTACAACTAGTACCCATTATCATGATGGAACTCCACAAAACACTTGAAGAACAAAAACTTTCTTCTGATGAAAGAGAAAAACAAAGTGAGCTGCAAGGCTTATTGTGTGGATGCTTGCAGGTGATCATTCAGAAACTTTCAGCATCAGATGCAACAAAATATGCTTTCATGCAATATGCAGATCAGATCATGAATCTATTTCTTAGGGTTTTTGCATGTCGAAGTGCCACGGTTCATGAAGAAGCCATGCTTGCTATTGGAGCTCTTGCTTATGCAACTGGGCCAGATTTTGCAAAATACATGCCAGATTTCTACAAGTATTTGGAAATGGGACTCCAAAACTTTGATGAATATCAAGTGTGTGCGGTGACAGTAGGTGTGGTGGGTGACATCTGCAGGGCACTGGAAGAGAAGATCTTGCCATGGTGTGATGGGATCATGACCCAGCTTCTTAAAGATTTATCAAGCAATCAATTGCATCGATCTGTCAAGCCTCCAATATTTTCATGTTTTGGTGATATTTCACTAGCAATTGGTGAAAACTTTGAGAAGTATTTAATGTATGCCATGCCTATGCTTCAAAGTGCAGCTGAGCTATCTTCACACACGTCTGGTGCTGATGATGAAATGATAGAGTACACCAATCTCTTGAGAAATGGTATTTTGGAGGCTTATTCAGGAATATTTCAGGGTTTCAAGAACTCCCCTAAAACCCAGTTGCTGATACCATATGCTCCACATATTGTCCAGTTCCTTGATCTGATTTACATGGAGAAAGACATGTGAGTTTCTTCTTCTAATTTTTTTTTAAAATTGTTTAATTGGTGCATTTATATCCTTGATCTGATTTTGCAAGATTCATGGGTTGACTGGTTGGGTAATGGGGTGACATAAGTGCCGGATGAAACTGGCTGGGCCTGTGTGGGTTAATACACAAACGCATTATCATTTTTTTTGAATTTTTTAGATAATTAATGCCATAGATATGGTTAAACAGATATATAATCTGAATACTTCGATAGAACCATTTAAGTAGGTTATGCAACATGTATGCATTAAAAGTAGACTTTGGTGGACTTTCTGTATGTTTGACTCATGTCGGCCCATTTGACCTGCTATTACCATTTTGTCTTGATTTGCTTGAGATGAAAATACCACCACCCCAAATCGACGCATTAATATCTAACTTGATCATCTGTTCATGTTTCAGGGATGAGGTGGTGATGAAAACTGCAATTTGTGTTCTTGGAGATCTAGCTGATACTCTTGGAAGTAATGCTGGGTCCTTAATTCAACAATCTCTTTCAAGCAAAGATTTTTTGAATGAGTGCTTAGCTTCAGATGATCATTTGATTAAGGAATCTGCTGAGTGGGCCAAGATGGCTATCAGTCGGATTTCTGTCTAAGGCTAAGCCTATTGGTACATACATTTTTTTTCCTTTTCATTTAGGAGTCCCTGCATGCATATGGTCGAGTCGGGGTCAGGTTAAGTCCTGGATTGCATTCATTGGGTCGGGTCAGGTCAGGTCAGGCTGGTATGCACTTGCTCCATGGGAGTTTTGGGTGCTTTGCTTCTCGTCACCAGGGGCGAAGTAGTAATATGATGGTTCTGCACAGTTGGGGCTGGAATCAAGGCTAATTCATCATCAGGTTCACATGAATAATTGTTATCCTGGTGGTGTTCACAGCAGCTTTGGTTGTCGGGTATAGGTCACAAAGAACGCATCATGCTTGCTATTTACAATTTTGCCATCACCAGTTCCCTTTGAAAGTTACCTTCTTCATTTGGGTCGGGGGTCGGGGTGGGCCTAGCACACATATCTATCAGGTACACATTGCATTCTGCATCATACATTTTTTCCTATTCATACCATGTTTTTTAAGTCTTATTTTTTAGGGTGTTTGTTTTGAGTCTTGCATTAGTTGTATTGCGTGTCACATACATTCAGGAAGTCGAAAAGAGTTTTTGCATCGTCCATCCTTATCAGTAGGTTTTTTATTTGAAGTTATTGAAATACAGTGGATTCACGAAAGAAATCATCTTTTGTTTTGTACTTGCTTTGATGTGCTAGAAAAGGTTAAGCATATATGTTTTGAAATGTGTAAATCCTATTTTGATTCCCAATTTGTAGAAAATGGCATTTTACACAAAATGTCACAACTTGTGATGAAAAGTGTGTGGGAATAGAGGATTTTTAATCTGGTATGTTATTTATTTTGCTACCAAATGAAACATTACAAACAAATATGGATGTGTGTGAATGCCAAAAGTTTATTTGTATTGCTCTCTTTCTTCATTTTACTGTATATATATCATGAATGTTTGTACTTTTTTCGGTGCATAGAGGGTGAACTGGTTAACCTGAAGCACTTTTATGTAGTGTTTTAATAATTCTTATAATGGCTCCAACTTTACCAACTTCTAAGGACTTCTTGTTTTTTTTTTCTTTATCTTTTCATCTATTAATACATGGTATGGACGTATCATATCAACTAAAAACCAAAATAAAAATTATATTTTCACGTCATGTTTAATAAGTGATATAACATGCATCACAAGCGTACCCATGTTAATTCGTTAACGGCCAATAAGCAACTAAGCCCTGCCAATTCGTTAATTTTGCAATCAGTTTTTATTTAATTGTTTGACAAGTTTTACAACATAATATTATTTTCTGTGAAATATTCTAACAAATTATTGCGACCAATTTGTTACCATTGAAATTGATCATAAAATTATCAGTGAATAATCAGTAGAGTCTTGTCCGCTCAATTGTTGTTGATTTTACAACCGATTTTATCTTTTTAATTGATAAGTTTTACGACTGATATTATTTTTGTTTGTAAGTTTTTGCGACTAATTTGTCACCATCGAAATTGATCGCACAATTATATCTGGCAGATACCGAATGTCGTTCGGTCATTTATTTTGTGACCAGTCTTATTGATAGCAATTCAATAAGTTTTAACATCTGATTTTACTTTTTCCTTTTTAGCATCTTTAAAACTTAAACCACCTGAATTGATCTCTTATTAATTAATTTTAAGAAACTTTGCAACTGATTTACAATCATTATTATTTTTATTTGCAAACACAAACAGCGTTAGGTAACCAAAGAGTACCAACCACAAATTCCATATGGAATCACCACATGTAGAGCGATTCTACGCATATTAATGATAGAAGATCCTGCTGTAAATCCCGGTCCACCAACAACATTTACAATCATTATTATTTACTAAAAAAATTGCAATTGATATTTTTTAATAAAATTTAAACTTATTTTAACCAAATTCTTTCACAATTTAGGTTATGGAACCTGTTTGGTTGCTAATCTTACCATGTAGTTTTGTGAGGATAATTCGAAATTAAAAGCCTCGTAGCACTTGACACTTATGTGGTAAAATGCTTTTTATATATCTTTATTAGGGATGGTTAAAACCCAAACTCAATGACGCCATAGTACACCTGAAATATCAGATACGACTATAACCTAAAACATGTCGTATAATGCCTTTAACCGAACACCAAACAAAACACTAAAGTTTTATCGAACTTTATCAAGAAAAAAATATTTAAAAAAATATTATTGTTGTAAATGACATTAACTATACTTTAAAAACCAAATTCAACATAGCCTATGCACATAGTACATGTTAATATGCAATGACAAACTGTGTTGTGGTACTTTCAAAAAGAGTTTCGATTATTATTTTTTTTCACCCCACACATTTAGCTATATTACACTTTATACTCTATATTTATATATTTGTTTTTTACCACCCTCATATTTTTTCTCCTATAACTTTTAAAATTTAGTATTTTATAAAATTCTGAATATACTATTATGATATGTTTATTTTTATTTATGTTTCGATCTAACTTTCATTTAAAATGAAAACGTACAAGCTGTTAAAACTTATTGAACTTTTTGATTTTTCTTTTGTAGTTTATTTTCCTTTTCTTCCCACAACTCTATAAAGATGATGTTTTATATCTCAATTTGCATATACGTATCTTCTAACGATTTTTTTCGCTGTGGCGTGTTTTTTATCAATGTTTTAACACAATTTTTTGATGTTTTTGTTACATAAAGTTAAAAATATATTCGACGATCTTGCTGCAATGCACAAGTACACGACTATTTTGTTCTTTAGTATAAAGTTATGTATATTATTAACACATGAGCGAGTTCTAGGATACGGTTCGACATTGCCTTTTTTCATCATTTTAGGCCCCCGCCGAAATGGGGTTTTTGGCCTATTTTATATGAAGTACAGATGTTATTGACATCTCCTTGTGTAATTTGGTTGTAATGTCACATCGTTAGTTTTTCATGACTTTATATCCCGCTACTATGCGGGGTTTTAGTAATAGTTTATAATATATATAACTTTTCTTTTTCTTCAAATGCAACATAGATTTGTTGTGTATTACTTTAGCCAACATTTGGTCTCCCTTTAGTAGTTTATGAGTTAAAATATCTTAATTAATAATAATATTTCTGTAAAATTAGGGTTTAAATTTTCATAATATTTAAATAAAAGTGCTTGTGTTGTGCTGTCATCCTTTTCGTAGTGCTACTGCTTCCACTACTTGCTGTGCTCTCCATCATTTACCAAAATCATAACAAAAATGTTTTTTCCCCTTTTTTAATTTAACAAATAAAAAAGCAATTTGAAAAATGTTCAATTTCATGCAATGTCATATGAAAACATATCTATTTGAGCTTTTCTCACGCTGAGAACCCTTATTGGTACGCTCACATCGTCTATTAATGCCTTGCTAATGACAGAATCACGTAAATCATAGCTTAAGCTGAATAGATAACCTTTAAGAGGTTATGACATGAAACCCTGAAATTATGATTTTAACCTAAGTCATCTGCTAGAGGAGATTCAGGTGCTTATTACACCACCTATTGAAAATTATCACATTTTTATTAGAAATATTTTTGAAAATTTTATAATATTACAAATTTAGTAAAGCTATATCACCACATAACAACAAAAAAGAAAAAAAAACTTTATCTCATAATAACTTTCTATGTTTTATCCGAACGTGTTTTGTTGTTAACAACACCATAATGAATCACTAGAGGGCGTGAAAACTCTAAAAAATATATCATAGTAGGTTAAACGTAACAAATCACGTTAGGCCGACTTAAAATACATTAGACCGGGCCCAATATAAGTGTACCGTTTGCGTTCTACATTAAACCTAACTCATATAATACAACATATAGTACTATTAAGTACAATAAGAATCTACAATACATATAAAACAAAATAAACATAAAAAAATAAAACGTATGAAATCATATTAAACAGTAAGCAACACTTGCAAAAAGGCCAACTTACCCTCATCACCAAATACAAAATGAAAAAGTCCAAAAGTCAACATCTAAGATGATGGAAAACTGAAACGTAATTTTTTAGAATCAAGTTGTGAGAAAAGTCTTTATATCTAGTAAATTGATAGGGATATAATTTAGTGCGTTACTCTCTTTTGTATTTTCATTCTTCTTTTATCTTTTTTTCTTCTATTAAAAAGATGATAAGTAACGATATTAAACAACAATAAATTTATAAAGGGGAAAGTGAATATGGAGCTGTCACACATCTAATCTTACATGCCAAACACCCAAAACTACGTCATTTTGTTTAAATTAATATCAAAACTACGTAATTCTGAATAGTTGGCTTTCGTCAATTGTCACAATCTGCCACAAAAATAGCGGTAGATTGCTTTGGTCACCAAAACAATTAGTAGAAAGACCGTCACGATCAAGATATGGTGTTTTTGGTCGCTAATATCAGTTGAAAATTGATTCTCGTTGCACAAAGTTTTGGTGCTAGTTTAGAGACTGTTTTGTGGATAGCTAATTTGTCGTAAAATGATTTTGGTCACAAAAATGCTGCAAAACGGATTCGCGACAAAGCTATTGTGGAAGATCGTGGTTGCAAATTCATTGCAAACAACAATTAGCAACGGCTTTGTGACAATTTTGAACATCACATAGGTGTTTTGCATTAGTGCTAATCCCAATCTCATGTGAAACAATGTAAAATATTTAAATTTATAAAACAAACCCGGAAAGATTAAACTTAAAGCAGAAGCAAAAGATTTTAAGAGCCCCAAAACCTTTTGCTTCGGGCTCTAAGTTTATGAACGCTGGTTTGTTACAGTGTTCGGCCCGTTTAAACCTTTCATAGTGACCAAACTTTTTAAAAATTGAATACTTTGATGGGTACCGAAGCTAGATGACCAAATGCAAGCTGGAGCATGAGCTCATAATGTGACCAAAAAGCAAGTTTTGACTTATAAAAAGGCAAAATATGAAAGGTATGCATAGGGACAAATAGTACATTCTGATGTCCTTCCACATGAATGCAATATCTATAGTGTATTGTTGTTTATACAATGATGTAACATAAATTAAAGAAGTTGACTTCACTCTTGTGGCCACATCTTTTATGCGTGTCAATATATGTACATATTTTTTTGGTAATTGTGAAAACCCACTATCATTAAACTTATAATCAGTAGGATCAGGTAAAACGTAGCTTACACTGTGCAGGTGAACTTCTAGGGTGTTAAAAGATAGAAAACCAATGGAAAGTTGGAAATTGGATTTAAACATGTGAAATCTGTTAGAGAGAGTTAAACGCTTACCACTAAGTAATTCTTAAAAAGCGTAAACTAATGAAGTTGACTTCACAATTGTGGCCTCATCTTTTGTGTGTATTGCTACATGCACTCATTACTCATCATCTTTGGGTTGGTATCATCTCATCAAAGTCACTATCTCTTCCTCATGGAGTCACAATATATATAACCATCCCCTCATATCCCTTTTCTTCCATCTTGCATCAAAAACAAGTATAGTGATGACAGTTTCTACCAAAACTACCCTTCTCATTTCATTCCTAATCCTTGTTTGCATATTTTCAACTCACAATGGCCTAGCTCGACCCGTTTACTCTCTCCACAAGGTAATTCTATTAGATATATGTTGTCGGTTATACTAGTATATCGACTGTTATAATGTAATAGTTTCATGTAGGTAACGTTTAAGAATGGTTTATCCATATACTAATTTATAATTCAACCTGCTTCTAAAAAGGCGCGATAAATCCATCAAAGTATGTTAAAAGATGTTTCTAAATTTGATTTTAAAGAATGTAAGTGTTTCTTTACTCCTATGAGTATATCCGGAGATCTTGATCTTAAACATGGTTAGCTAGCAGCCTAGCAAGGCCGTTTGAAGCCCTAATTTTTACACACATATTTAAATTTAAAATATTTATTTTAGCTTTGTAATCTATAGATTATCTACTTAATGAAAACGATTAATAGCTAGAAGATTTTTTTTATAATCTACATGGAAGCCTCCCAATGTCATTATGTTTTTAATTAACGTATGCACAAGCGCACAACTCTTTCAAAATGTAATGCATGCAAGTATTATTATTAAAAATACAAGTTTCTATTTTCTACTTTGATGATGGTATAAAATAACTATAAAAAGATTGTTAATTGTTAATTGTAAATTGTAATATTATAAAACTGTCAAAAGGAGGTGGGTGGGGAGAAATCTAGGAGAACAACTATCAAAGATAAACAATGTACTAGGTCAGACCAAATCACGTGGGGATTTGTTTTGTTGGGTCTGACCAAAAGGATGCATGTTCAATTGCATCCTTTAGATACTTTTTTAGATTATTTGGTTACACTTGCATGTTTTCTATGTGTATTTATATACGAGGTATGTATTTAGGTTAGTTTCTCCATGCAAGATGGTTTCCCGTCAAATGCAAGGAAACTTTCGGTGCTTGATGCAATGTTGGACTATGACGATGCGGGAGCAAATACAAGGCATGATCCGAGGAGGGGGAGGGGCGGCAGAAACCTCTGAGCATGGAGTTTATAAGCTCAATCCCCAAGGATATCACGGAGAACATTTTGGTTC
>BJCN01254321.1:0-11558 GCA_018326445.1 Flaveria brownii
TGATCTCCCCTCTCATCCTGCTGCACCTAGGCGCAGGGTACCCACTAAAAAACTTAGGTTTCTACACAATAAACTGGTATATATAGGCCTCGGCCCATATTAGATGCGACTGGGCCCATTCGTACGATTGGGCCATACGTATGGTTCAATCGTGCGATTGGACCATACGTATGGCTCAATCGTGCGACTGAATCATACTTATGGTTCAGTCTTACGAATGTCCCAATCGCATCTCTCAGTCGCACGACTGGCCCATTCTTGTGGCTCAATCGTACGACTGAGTCCCATTCGCATATGCTCCTGCGAATGACTCAGTTTCATTGTGTTTACAAGGTGTATAACATTAAGCCTAGACTATTCGTCAAGCGACGGACACACTATATATGACAATATATGCTCCAACAAAGTGATTACTTATTGCTCTGTATGTGATATAGAATATTGAATCTGTTATCACTTATACGAGATGATTTTTGATTTTATCATTTGTTTATAGATCTTTTGTTTAGATGGGTTTTAAACCGAAACTAAAGTCCATTCTCAATATCAATTTCATCTGTTCATATTTTCTTTATGAAATTATGCAAAATTTAGCATGATGAAATAAGTTTTTACCTTTGCCAGATCCTCTTCAGACGCGCCTTTATGCAACTTAAAGTTTGATTCTTCAATTTATACAATCTTCTTTAATATGAAGGTGTAGTCCAAGTTCTCGTAAGAGTGCAGAGTGTTCTTAAAGATCTCATGTTGTTTATAACATATGTTATCACATGTGAATTCCATATATGTTTGTAGTTGTTGTTGCAAGTTCTTACAAGAAATTAGTTTTCAAGAACTGTTAAATATCTTCATTTTTAGACATAAATGTTGTTAACTGGTCTTGTAATTTATTTCTCTGTTAGAAATTATCATATGGGGTTAAATTGACTTCTAATGTTCTTGAATGATTTTTAAATGTAGGTTGACTTGAATGATTTGGTGCCTATGCATAGATCTTCATGTGAGTATTCTTTAATTATATATATTTTTTGTTAACTTCTATTTTAGGTTATTATTATTTTAATGATTTAAAAGTGAAAATAAACATGAGTTTTAGTAAAATATCAGTCTTTGTATGCAAATCGACATGGGTTTCTTCCAATTCAATCAAGATTTTAATGTTTGTGATGTTTTTTAATTAGATCTCTATTAATTTTTCATAAAAAAGATGGGAATATGTTGGTTAGAAGCGTTGTATTCTTGCTTTCTGATTAAATTTTAGGGCAACCAACAAGTTGATAATGTTAAACTTATCATCACCCAAAAAGGAAGGTTGATATTATACGATAAGCGGATCAACTGGAGTCAAGTTCGATGAGAGTAGCCGCAACAAGAAAGTGATAATAGTGGAGTCAAAGAAAGAGAGTAAACAGACTCTTTGACCCAATCTAATGTTTTCACAATGACTTGTACCTTATGTATTAGAAGTTATACCCAACCTCAAGAGGTGGTGCAATGGTAAGCACTTGATTCCTCTTAAGTGAGTCTCAAGGTAAAAATGATGTATTTTTCTATGTTTGTTGACTGCTAATTACTTATTTTAACCTGGTTCTTTAGTATGATTTGTTTTGCAAAAGGAGTTGCTAAAGCTTTATATGAGTTAGATGAGGTAGTAACTCATGCTCTCTGATTCTAATTTAAGGTATGTTGTCAAATATTTGTTAACATCCTTACCTAAATGTATGTCTAATGCTCCTAATTTCTCAAAGTTCCACTAACGTATTCAAAGGATCTACAAGTAGTTTAATCTCTAAATTAAAACTACTAAACAATGGTCCTACTATTCATACTCTCCCTTCTGAAAACCCATTATACTTATCACTAGCTGACATTATTATTAGTAGTAGAAGTTTGATTATCGTTATTGTTATTCTTAGGTTAATTTTATGACTATATTTAGTGTTGTTACAAGTTAATTGGCTTACTACACATTATTTAAACATCATCGCAGACCATCAAATTGATGCATAAGTTCAAAGTTCAATTCCCTAAATGTTATCCAAATTAAGAAAGCCTATAACCACAATTCCATTACGTGAATTATATTATACTTACTATTAAAACCTTTGGTCGGACTATTAAAACCTTTGGTCGGTCGGTGACTATAGTGCCACCTGTCAAGGTCATTTTAGTAATTTTACACTTTTGAATGTTTCCAGATATAGCCACGCGTCCCTTTTGTTGTCGACTCAGAGTTTTCGTTGTAAAAAGTACCCTCCTTTCTCATCTCTTTTTCTCTATCTCTTACCATTACCATCTCAGATTAACAGTGTTTGATCTATTGTAGGTTTAAAGCGTTCACAAATGTAGACGATTAGTACCGTTGTTGCCAGATTTGTGTGGGAACATTCATCAGCATATTGGGGCGAAGGAGAAGTAAGTTGTTACGGTGACGGTTATTTGGGTGGCCAGGCCACACACAATGCTTACAGCAGAGTCAGCCGCGGTGTCGTCGCTGTAGGTATTTTCCGGTTCCAATAGCGATGAGGAGTTCCAGGCGGTGAAGGGAACCGATGATGGAAGTGGATGTGGTGGAGCTTTTCCGGTGACGGTAACTGTTGTACTTCTTTTTATGCTTAAATCATAGTTGTATCGATGAAGATTTTTATGTTATTGAAGCTGTTGTTTAAATTTTAGTTTCTTTATTTGAAAGTTGATTATTACACTACTAGGGCTAGATCTTTGAAGTGGCGTGAGATTTGAGGATACGGAAGTTGCGAATCTTTCCAATGGAGGGTATCAAATGTTGGTAATTCAGAGCATATTATAAACATATAACACTACATGAGCGAACATAGACCCATATTATTCCTAATGGAGCCTATCAAAGAGCACTACATGTTTACTGTATATGTTAATTTGTGAGTATTTATTTATTTATTTATGTCATCCGTTGTTTGTTTTGCAAGTTACATTTTCCATATCATTCTTTAAACCATTTATGATTTCTTAGATTGGTTATTAATTTTGCAAATTTAGTTTATATGTTGTTTATTTCGATTAGAAATCTGAATATATGTTGATGCACTGATATTGTTTGTGTTGATGTTTAGGCGATTATGATGTAAATATAGTTAGGGAATCAAGTAGAAGGAATAAGAAAGCCTTCCACAATGTTGTAAATGCTACTTAACTGGTGGTCTCAACCAATACTTGAAACTTCTTGAGATACAAACTACTTAATGGTCAAGAAGATTTGTGATGCGTGTCATCCCTTTGATCTGCGTTGTATGGTTGGGTTCGTTGGTGGTTCCACTTTAAGATATCCGATTTGTTGAAGCGATTTCAGATATCAATTCGGTGGCAATGTTATGGTTACGATCCCATATTGTTTATATTTTGAAAAAATAAATTGACAATTGTGGTTTCTTTGCCTTCTAACTAATAGAAATTTTGTTTGTATATGTTTGATTTTAGACCAACATCGCATGTGTTGGCTGCTTCCGACGCATTAGCACTTTGCCCAGGTTATTTATCATTTTTACTTTGTCTTTGAGTCTAGGTAATGAAATTTTTAATTTTAGTGTTCACGGCTAGCTACAGTTGGCCATATTCCTCTCAACGACTAAGCATGTGCGTTAGCTTGGGGTACACCGGCTTATTACCTCTTTGATTTTTAGGATCAGTTCAAGATGATTGGTTTTTACAACTTACAATTTTGTATGTTTTATTTGGGTTTAGGTTTTGTGCAGGCTATGATGATTATTATTGAGCAAATACTTTGACATCCAATTTATTGTTGCTATTTATCATGTATTGAATGATTGGTTTGTGAGAATCTATCTGTCAAATATGAATTGATAACTTTAATACAACTAAGTACATACATTTTGGGATTTCAAAAAAACATGGGTGCTCCAGTTTTGGTCTTTTTGTAGTGTCAAGTAATCCTTTTTAACTTATTGAAGTGTCAAGTAATCCTTTTTAACTTATTGTAGTGTCAAGTAATCCTTTTTTATTTGATGTGCTCGCGTTTATATTCTGTTTCTTATTGTGTACTGGTTTTAGAGTAAGGCCTGCTTGGGGCTTTGCATGTAACCAACGGTAATCCGTTGAATATTCGAAGTTAAGACTTGCATAACCGCAGCAACGCGCAGCATCAATATCTAGTTAATTTAATATTCCTCAAATGTTGGCCAAAGCAATCATATGTGTGTTGATGAATTTTAATATGGGTAGTTGTAAGTTTGAGCTCAAAACAACATAGAATAAATTGTAAAGGAACATAACATGATTAATTTGATTTAATGAAAGGTTGTCTACATGTGGTTCTTACAAAATATGTGTTCAGGTGCTTTAAACAAGTTGAACAGATGGTTTCAAAAAGTATTCCAATTGGCCGGTTTAAGACAACTTCCTAGATAACTGTTGGCCGTTTGAAAGTTTTCAGGTGTGTTTGAACAGAGTTTGTTTGAGGGGCTGCAATTTGGATGGGTCAGAGAGAACAACACAACACAACGTAACAGAAAATCAAGGCAACTTAGCACAAGAACTCGACCCACGTAATAACCCTTTATTTAACCATCTTGCAGTAAGTTACATGTAAATAATCAACTTAATACTTGTCAGGTCACTTTCTTTTTATAAATTTTAGATTAGTTATTGTGTTAGTCACCTTCTAGAGTTTTATGTAGTATGAGTGTCAATTTTTGTGGTTAAGTGAATGATATTGTTGTCTGATGATTATGGTTTAAAAAGAAAAAATATTATAGTCGTGAAGTTAGACAAAAAAGAAGAACAAAAGCAGAAACTACTTAGATTGTATTTCTAGATTATTATGTGTGATTAGTATGCTTAGTTTGTATCTTCTCTTTACCCCCATCTTCCTCCTTATTCATTACCACCATCAAAGCTTAGTAATCAATTGTAGTGATATCAGATTGAAAGTATAAGTTAGTGATTTAATTTCTTTGTATATTAGGTGTGTTGGGACCAAACTGCATGAAGAAAGGAAGACCAAAAAAGATTTGCAATTGACATTGGACAATAAAAATGAAGAGCAAAATATTTGAATATTATTTCATGGGGTGATAAATAGTAAACCATTATCCCGTTTTACAAACAAACTTCCACTATTATACATCTTTTAGGCATGAGCTAAATGAGTTGTACCTTGATCTTAAGTAGATTTTTTTTTTTGTAGAATGTTAGAAAAAATAGTTCTATCATTATAAAATTAAAATGTCCGGACACCGAACAGATATAAAACTAGTTAGACTTTGAATCATGAAAATAATGTTTGTTGAATTGTAATGGTTTCAGTCGAAAATACCATGGTATATATGCTTGTTGTCTTAGTTGAGTTGTAACCAATGATTATTAATATGTTAATAACATAATATATATCATACTGTCATCATATGAGGTGCCCAGAATACATAATATGCTGCTAATTAACATAATTTATTTTCTTGTAAAGTTTGTTCATTTCATATCAATATCCTGGTAGAACACCTTCTTAAACTCCTCCATATGCCTCACCTGCAAACACAATGCAACAACCACTGAACCATCTCCATCTTTCCCTTGAAGAATCAAAGAATCACCATCAGATTCATGTGTTCCTGGACCCATATGAACCTCCTTCCCCCAACCGAAATCCGCACCGTACATCGGTAACGATAACCAACTGATCACTCCAGCATTTGGGTTCCCAAAAAAGGGGCCTTCATCACCATCTGTCGGTATCAACTCCCGGAACTGTGACAAGTCGTCTTGATTCTTCAAAAAGTCGATCACCGAGTTCACGTATGCATCGTCTACTTTGTTAATCACGTCCCGTATTTTACCCGAAACGTATCCTAACGGTTTTGAAATGATGTCACCCGAGCATCCGGTGGCAATAACGTTCACGATAGCATTGCCAAAGTACTTTTGTGGCAATGGAGGCCTCATTTTGCTTCGTACGTCGACACAAAAGGCTAATGCGGTTGGTTGTTCGGGTTTGTGGTTACGCGCTTTGCATGATGTTCGCCATATGTGTGCGCTTATAGCCTCGTAACGAGTGTAACCACGGCTCGTCTCGCTTTTCTTATGTTGGTTAGCTTTAGTTCTTAGAGTTTCTACTTGGGTTACTGATAGTTTCAGCATTGTGACAGTTGTGGCCCTCTCCCGCTCCTTTACGTCAGACTGGTCAATAAGGAGCGGGGGAGGACCAAACTCTTCACGGGTAATCATCTCCAATGTTCTTGGAGGATCCCCGGCTCGTAAAACTTTTCTATCAAGATAAGGTGGGGTCTCTAACGGCTCGCCCCGACAAACCCTTGCCCATTCTGACACAAAATGAAGCGCGCTTTGCCCGTCCGCGACAACATGAGATATGTTCAAACCTAGACTAAACCCTCCACAAACAAACCTTGTTACTTGCAACACAAGCAATGGTATTTCTTGAAGGGGTGCATTTTGGTAATCTATTGAAGGAATGAGTTGATAATAAATGGGTGAAGGTAAAAGGGTATCCAAATCGGCTAGCTTTATGTCGGCATAAGCCTCTAGGAACTGCGCCCCAGCGGCGTTGCAATTGATCTCTAGACGGCCGCCAGCAATAAGGGATAGGCGGCCGGCTAAAGGGTAGAAGTGGACTAGGGTAGAACCGAGTGAAGTTTTGAGGGTTTGCAAGAGAGTGAGCCAATCTTCAGGGGAATGTTTGTAGAAGTATATGGTTGGGACATGATTGGTGACACCAGTTTGGTCTAGTTCGGATAAGGTTAGCTTACCGGACCATGTTTGGTGAGCTGGTTTAACCATGTAATAACTCTTGTTGAAGACCCTCATTTTGAAGTGTGAGAGAGAGGGATGGAATTTGGGGGTATTTAATTATGGGCAAATGAAGCCACTGTAATGGTGTGACCCTAAGCTTGTGCCTATAAAAACAGTGAATTGGGGAAGATGTAGAATGCATGATCACTTGTGTATATATGGTGGACCCTTAAAAAATGATGAACAATACAATATACTACTGTTACTGGGTTAAAAGACATAAAACTTGATAGAATCTTGAGGTTAAATTTTATGTATTTTTATCTGTTAAAATAAAAATAAGTACAAACCTGCACTCTAGAATATATATTATTTTGTTTATTTGGTGTTAATTTAACGGCTTTTAGGATAAGTTAAACCAAACCACTGGTAGTGACTTTAATTATTATACGTTAAAATAAAATGGTTAGAAATTAAAAAATGAATAAAATGTACTAACTGATCATTAGAGAGAAACTAAAAAATGAATAAAATGTACTAACAGATCATTAGAGCATTCACTGCGGATTTCTCAATCTTTATCCATATAATTACATTAAAAACAATAATTTTTCACTCTATTTTTCAATTAAATAATATATTATTATTTTTTCTCTCCTCTTCACGCATAACCACTTTCAAAAATATTAAAAAATTTATAAGTATTAAATAATAATTCTCCAAATATACCGATTAACAGTAACATTTTCCTTCTCCTTCACTCACAACCATTTAAAACTATTCCATATAATATAGAAAATACATTCGTATATTTTATGAATTACACCGTGAATGCTCTAATGTTTTAATTATTATACATCAAACTCCCCAACAAATAAAGCATGCTCAGATATGGTTGTCACAAAATAAAACAACTCCATTAAAGTTATGATTGACTTTATATTCTTACACTTAAAAAGAAAGATAGAAACTACCAATTTCAAGTTGAGGTGAGTAAATGTGCGGTCGGTTCGGTAGCTTTTATAATTTTCCGTCTTTTACGTCGGTTATTCTTTACATCCATTAAATCTATTTTTAAATCAACACCAATATCCACCAAACAAGTAGAATTTTAACCACTTGGAAATAAGCATCTTCGTGATTACTACACAAGTTAATGTATTGTTATTAAAGCAAATCTAGCACTCCTATTCTTACCTATATCTTTTAATTACATCAATCATTAGGGCAAGGGGGTTGCTCACGCCAGAACCCCACGACAATGGGCGGCGGCGCGCGGAAACACCGCCACCAGTCCCTCACGCTGCGCCGTTCGGCCGTTTCACAATATCCACACGCTAATGTTTTCTCCCCCATTTTGAAATTGTGTTTCTTCCACACGCCGGAATCTCCGATGGTGTGAGCATCCCCCTCACATAGCATGGTGCGGTGTGATGTGATGTAACGTTACAAATTGTAATTGATGAGTGTGTGGTATGGTGTGGTGTGTATGATATGGATACCCTATCACTCTTAGGTTCAAAACCCAAAACCTTCATCCTAATAAATATAAGTATCTTTCCTATGAGCTACCATTACGAATTACGATAGCTACAGTTGGGTTATTTAAATGCATTAGTGACGGGATGCGTTTTTTATTCAATCAAAGACTTTTTTAATTCAAAAGCTTTCGAATGATATTACAAGCACGTCCATATAGTAGTCCGACTAGTCCCATTTCAATAATGATATATTATATTCTTCCTAAATAAGACTTCACAACATCAGAATTATGCTTATACTATATCAAATTAGCTGTAAACTAAACAATTAAATTACTTTAACACAATAACCTTTCAAATTCACAACTTTTATCATCCACCAATAAATTCTGGTTCTCCATATTTGTTAACAGAATTTTTGAAGTAAAAGAGTATTAATTTGGGTACACAACTTTCAAAGCTGCATTTCTTTAATTTTATTCTTTATTACCCTTGCATTTCTTTATTTTGTATCAATTTAATTTTTTACAAAATGAAAGAATTTTTTCATTTATAGGGTTAAATTTAAAATTTATTTGATTTGTGGGGTAAATAAAAAAATTAAATATTAGGGGTACCCGCCGGTCACACCAACGAGTTCTCCTCGAGTCTCGTCACTGCGAAGAATCCCTGCGAAGATGTCTGCCAAGACTGTAAAGTTTGTCATGTTCCTTAGAACCCTTCGGTTACACCGACGAGTTCTGCACCACCATTAATGCCGCCCAAGAACCCACCAATGGGGAGGACGGGTAGTTGGTATCGGGTTTGACCGGATTAAATTGCACCACCATTACTTTTCTATTATATAAATCATTTTAAACAATCTAACCATTCTTCACAATACACAACAAACTCACATTCTTTATTTTTCAACAAACATATTTTACATTCTCTATTTTTCAACAAACTCACATATTTGATTCCATGGCGAATTAGGGTGTTACATCGGGTCCTTTGAATACGAAAACGTTATTTTCGGTTGTGAATATTTCCAATGAAATTTATCACATAATCTACCAATTGATAAAATACTTCAAGACTCGAGTCATTAAAAATTTCAGATGTTTGAGAAAAACCACCGTACGTGCAAAATAGTTTGAACTTCAGATTATAATATTCTTGTGAAAGTTGAAGATGATTGTAAATGAAATCAACAAACGTTTCGTACGAAATTTTTTGAAGAACAATAGTGGTACTTCTGGTAGAAGGATCACACATAACATTTCCGTTCACAAAGGAAACATCACCACCCCAGCATATTTGGATAAAATAAAATCTAGACATAAATTTGTTGGTTTGAATAGGTTTTCGTTTAAATTGTTTGAGGATGGGTTTTTTTAAGTAAAGATAGTATGGTTTGAGAAGGTTTTGGTTTTTCGTTTGATGATCGGAATAATGAGATGGTTGATGGCTTTAATGGGTTTATATGCAACCAGAAACCATAATAACAAAGAACCCGCCGGTTCCATGGCGGGTTCTCTCATATGTCAAATCCATCTCAGAAATCTTGGCAGTTTTGGAGAGAACCCGCCGGGGACAGGTACCCCTAATGTAAATTTTTTTTATTTACCCCACAAGTCAAATAAATTTTAAATTTAACCCTATAAATAAAAAAAATTCAAAATGAAACTCACATGAATTTCAAAAGGTGAAGCGTGAAAAGTAAGTACCAAACAAACTCCAAACAAAGGGGACAAATCAAGACATAAATTCATCATCAATTCAACACCAAATATTCATCATCATCATCAATTCATCATCATGAATCACAATATCCACCATTACAGGAACATGATATTGCTACCAGACAAAAGGAAAAAACAAAAATAAGAAAACCTAGCATCCCCAAAATTAGGATAACTCGGTAAACAACATCTCATTGAAACCCAATTAATCAGAAATCATCACTAGATTTGGGCCCAAGGATGCACGACGCCATGAGAAAACCAGAAGGCGATCGAATTAATCAATCCGCCATCTATACACAAAAACTCAAGCCCTAATTGACCCTAACCCTAACCCTACACCACCCCCCAATTTCCACAAAACAGACGAAATACGAACCTGTGCGTACAACGTTCGTCTCAAACCCTAGCTTTCTGCATCAGAGGCGTAAAGCTGCGGCAACTAGAACCGTTAAGATCCTTACAATGCGCAGAGGAATCGATCGTCAAATCGGCGAACATCACTGCGAAATCGTCCAAATCGAGCGCAGAGAAACCGCTATCGTTTCTCTCCAACACCTTCAACAATCGCTTGAAGAATCTGACATCGCAGGGGATGATTAATCCACCGGTTGTTTGGAATCCGAACTCTTCTTCGGCTTTGTTGAGTAACGAGACGAAGACGGGGAGGTTGAGGAACCTCGTCGGAATGACGAAGCGGCGGCGTTGGGATCCGACGTAGACGGCGAGGGATCCGGCGGAGGGGAGGCGGCGTGGGCGGAGGGAGTGGTCGGTGTCGGAGTCGGAGTCGGAGGTGAAGGTGTCGGTGGTGATGCAGCGGCGGCGCCACCGCTGCATGACCTGTTTGAGGCGGACGATTTGGCTGATCTTGTTGCGTTTCTTCGCCGGAGATGACATTGGAACGGTGGTTGGAGGCGGTGGCGGAGGTGGAGGTGGAGGTGGAGAGGGTTGCGATAAAGTAGAAATGTTATGGAACGGAGAGATCTAAAACGCGATGAAACAGTTGATACCGTTTTTATATTATTTTTAAACCAATCACATGTTTAAATTTTCTTCAAAATCTATAATATAATAAACTAATTATATAACAAATTTTTTTAACAGACACTGTTTTGTATTATGGGTGTTATTTTAATGGGACGTATCTATTTATTTTGAGTAAATTACTATTTACATCCCCGACGTTTGTTCATTTAACCACTTGTGTCACACCCCGACCGACGGCGGAATTATCGGAGCGTACGAGGGAATGATTGATTGTTCATAACACATGGTTGTCTATTTGTGGATATAATATTACAATTAGATTACAGGATAATATAAGTTTAACATACACAAATACAATAATTGAAACCACCAATAATAATTGTCTTTTATTTAAACTAAGTCCGTGTCTTAAATGAGCACGTAGAAATCCACTATCCCGCTTAACCTGAAATCATGTGAAAAAAAACAAGTCAGCTAAAATATAACCGATGAGTAATCATAGTTTTGATTATACATATAGATTGATTAATTGATTGAGAATAATTCAATTCACAAGGTAACGTTAAGACTTATATTGCAATAGTAAAACATTTAGATAAACGACACAATAATAACCCTTTGACTTGTC
>BJCN01254533.1:0-11667 GCA_018326445.1 Flaveria brownii
TCAGGTGATTTATAACTGTCACAATACAAATCACAGAATCAGAAAATATAGCATCACAACACTCATCCTGGTGCAGGAAACATTTTCCTAAGTAGCGCTACCTATATTATCAGACGGTTTCACATCCAAATTAATGGTTGTAGCTTATGACAAATGACAGTATCTTAAAAAGTCTTATTTATTAGCACCAATCAAAAAATAGTATGCTTTTTCCCCTAAAATTCATGAACATAAAAACGGGGCTATAAATCTCACCTTAATTTCAGCGAAACCCTATAAAATAATTATATGTCAGAAATATATCTTATTTCTTTAAATATTTTAGCACTTCAATTAGAAATTCTAAAATCGTGGTTACTGCTACCCTTATATCATCAAAAATTAATAGCAGTAATATCAAAAAATATAGATTAACATATCAAAATTTCAACTAATAATTAATTACAGATAATTTTCTAGAATTTTTACAAAATTATCATAAAATAGCAGAAATAGCTAATGTTTTTATAAAATCACCTAAATTTACCAGAATGATTATCCGGAAATCCAAATTATCCCATACAATTTCTGGTTATTAACTCAAGATAAAAGGCTTACTATGATTTTTCCAACTTTTACAAAATTCATAAAGAATAGTTAGACATCTCTAAAAATTACGAATTTCATGCACACTGTTCTATCTTGAATATCATAATTTATGTGAATTTTTCGTAATTTAAATTATTGTTTGGCTATTTGTTTCAATTTTTCTATTACAGATCATATAAAAATGTAAATCTCAGTCATACAAACGAATTTAATCATGAAATTTATCCTGAAACTTCTATAAAATACAAGGATCATTATATAATTTTTTCAGATTTTTACCATGTTTGGAGCTTCCATATAATAATTATCTTACTTTTCCTTAATTTAATTATATTAATTAATTTACTCAACATTATTACACCAAAATTCACAGATTACTATTTTTGATATTTCTAAACATGTTTCGGATTTTACTCCTACAATCACATTCATTTAAGTATTTAATCTAATTTCATCAAGGATACTAATATTTTAACTCTTTTATTTGTAGTCTTTTTGTTTGAATCTTTGGTTTATAAAACCTTAATGTTTTTAACTCTTAAATCCATTTCTTATTGATTTTTGAGATGAACATATCATGTGTTTATAAGTATTCTTGATGATAAGCAAGACTCAAGACCATTATCTGTCCTAAGTTTCTTAATCTTTCTTTCAGTCTGTGTTTCTACCAAGTTCTTCCAATCTTTGAAATTTTTAAATGCATCACTCTTATGCTTTAAGATATATACCCAGACCCTTCTTGAGTAGTCAGATATAATGATAGAGAGGAAATAAGAAGCACCTCCTAATGACACATGTTTAGTTGGACCCCATAGATCAGCATGAACATAGTCTAGGATACCTTATGACTTATGACTTCTCCTTGCAAACTTGACTCTCCTAGACTTGCCCAGTATGCAATTTTCGCAATCATCAAAGTTGCAGTCACCTAGGCCTTTGATCATCTTCTGCTTCTTGAGCTCCAATAACCCATGCTTGCTCATGTGGCCTAGCCTGATGTGCCACATTCGATCACTATTTACAGCATCTTGTTGAACAACATTGACTGAGCCTGCAACCGCTTTGCCATCTACCATATATGTGTTATTCTTTCCTCTTGTTCCAGTAAGGACAATCAAGGACCCCTTAATCACCTTTGTTTTCCCCCATTCAAACTGACATGGTGACCACTTGCTTCAAGTGCACCCAATGAGACCAGATTCCTTTTTAGATCAGGGATGTATTTGACTTCCCTTAGATCTATAGAGGTTCCATTATGAAGCATTAGGGTGACATTCCCAACACCTTCAATGTTACAAGGTCTATCATCACCTAGTTGCACAAGTTATTGCCTTTCCAATTTCAAAACATTAAAGAAATCTTTGTTTGGGGTCATATGGTATGAACACCCAGAATCAAGAATCCATTCTTGAGTCAGTGCAACTCCATGTGAGGCCATTAGCACATCAGCGCTCTCATAGCCATCTGTGAAGTTCTCTAGAGAACTTGGACTTTGGAATTTTCCTTTACTATATTCAGACTTCTTCTTTTTCCACTCTGGATATTCTCTCTTGAGATGCTTATCAGAGTTGCACACAAAACACGTGCGCTTCACTCTGGACTTTAATCTAGACAGTCCATTCTTGGGCTTGCTTCTTTGATCAGATCTACCTCTAACCACCAGGCCTTCCGAGCTCTCCTTTTTCAATTCTCCCTTCTTTTGTAACTCCTTGGAATTCATTACGGATGTGACTTCATCCATTGACAAGCTTTCCCTTCCAAACATTATTGTGTCTACAAAATGTTCATACGCAGGGGGCAGAGATGACAAGAAGATGATTGCTCGGTCCTCATCTTCAATCTCCACCTCAATGTTCTCAAGATCAAGTATGATCTTGTTAAACTCATCAATGTGATCTTCCAAAGTCTTTCCGGTCGACATCTGAAATGTATACAAGCACTTTTTCAATTTTCCAAGTATAACAGATTTGCTAGAGACTTTGTCATGTACAGGGCTTCAAGCTTGCTCCATACTCCAGCTGCCGTAGTCTCTTTCGACACCTCCCGAAGGACCCGATCACCCAGACTCAATATGATTGCACTATGTGCCTTTTCTATCATATCTTTCCGTTTATCTTGAAGGTCCTTCTTCTCCTTATCGGTTACGCCCTCAGGGATCTCCACTTCTTCTCCGGCGAGCGCATCAACTAGGCCTTGATGGACTAGTAGCACTCTCATTTTGACCCTCCATAGGCTGAAGTCGTTTTTCCCGTTGAATTTCTCGATATCAAACTTTGCCGCAGTCACCATTCTTCAATCTTCAATGAATCAATACCTTCTATCGAGATCGAGCCGATGATAGCTCTGATACCAATTGAAAGTAGATGCGGATCAATCAAAACCAAATGCGGAACAATACTCGATGAAGAATCAACAATCAAGAATAAGATTCACTCTAATTGAACAATGAACATGAATTACATGAATTGAAAGAACACTCAGATGAACAAGATGATTAACATCACTAATTGCCGCCTTATAAATCGACTAACAACCATTTAACAAATTAAGTTTCAATTGTCCAGGATTAACTCCTGAACTTATTACAACTAACACCCTAAACTTATGCTAACTAGACATTAGCAAAAGTAAACATAGAAAGACTTAACAAATGTGATCTTTAATCTCAACTACTAACATAAAGTAAAATAATAAGCTAACAAAAAGTCATCACTAACATCCGGTATAATTAAGTCACATCTTTGAATACTCAAAGTCAAAACACCGTGAATTATACCATACCATACCATACGAAACGAATAATGAAAACCAAAACCTGAAGTAAAGTAAATCAAATTACAAAACAAATAAAGCAAAACCTGAGTGACTCTATAATTGAACTAAGGATGGAATTCATGAATAACGACTCTCATACTCAATAACCTATATTAAAAACGTATCAAAATTAAAAACCGATCAGTTTTCTACGAATTGCAAATAGGCTATCATTAACCAAAATGATTAGATGATTAGATCCACAGAATGAATCGAGAAAAGGCGATCAACAGAAGAACGAAGAACACGATGAAGTTTGACCGCCGGTAACGCCGGTTTTGTAAAAGGGGGCGAGACTTGGAGTCAATCAACCTAATAAACTGCAACAAAAACATATGAAAAATTCAAAACAGAACACTTCATATACAAATGACAAATAGGTTACCAATCGATGATTAGATCCACAGAATCCACGGAGAAAAAATGGGACAGATTGAGAATGCAAGTACTCCGATCAACAGGAGAATGAAGAACGCGACGATTGTTAACACGAATCAATCGATGTTTAGAGACTTGAAGTCAATCATCCACTGGACAGTTCATACAAATCACGTCGATAACCTGCAACAAAAACGATCAATAACTTAAAACATAGATAACAAACGACTATCATAAACATATCAATGGATATTTACGGCCGTGGAAAGCCTCCGACGCTGGTGATTTTGTCATTTGTGAGAGTTCGAGAGACTTGGAGTCAATCAACCTAATAACATGCGACAAAAAGGTATCAAAAGTCAAAACAGATCAGTTTAATACGAATGGCAAATAGGCTATCATGAACGTATAAATCGATATGTAGAACAATAAAAGTTGAGAATGAAGAACACGATGAACGACCATCTAACCAGTTCGCGTGGTTCACCGGGACGGTAATGGCGTCGAAAGCCTCCGACGCCGGTGGTTGTGCGAGAGACTTGGAGTCAATTAATCATCCTAATACCCTACAACAAACACGTATCAAAATTCAAAACATGATTCATGAACGTATCAAACGATGATCAAAATGTAGAGTGGAAGACGCCTGCGTTTGCTTGCTGAGTTTTCTCCAGTGTCCAATGAAAGCCTCCGACGCCGGTGGTTTTGTGAGACTTCGATCGAGTCCATCATCCTAAACGCATCAATCGATGTTTAGATTATTATACAAATCACAACGTATCTATCAATCGCGCGATGTTAGAGAATGAAGAACGGATAGAGAACGCAAGTATCCCGATGAACGGAGGTTCAGTCGTTTGTGAGAGTTCGAAAGACCGGTGAAGGCAATGATTTATATTGATTTACCCTTGATGTACATTGTACAATTGATGTGTGTTATGGAGGAGGTGTGGTGTACACGTGGAACTGGTTTATTCGTTGGCCTACTTGAATTAACCGAGTAAAAGATTATGAATCATGACTTAAGATTCTCTAAATGATTTTCTATTTTAAGTGACAACGCGCGTTTCTGTGATTTCTTTTTTATATAAAACATGATATCACTATTGGAATTATGGTTTTATCTAAGAAATATCTTTTGTTTAATTTAAGCTTTTAATTAAGTTATTAGTGATACCGCTTAAGTTTTTTTTTTTTAATTTTTTACCTTACAAAAAATCGATACGATTATGTTGATTACATGACAACTTTTCTAGAACTTGAATGATAAAAATGTTCGTTTTGAATGATTTCCTCAAAATATGGCATGGCTCAAAAGTCAGGAAACCGACAAGGATGTATGTTAAATCATATTTCTTTAAAACATTTATTTATACATTTTTTTTAAATTTGAACAATAAACAAACAACTAAGATACTCAACCTTTTTAAGATCGGAAGCAAGGACCTACTCGTTCACTCATCGGACTTTATTTTGGTTGATAATAAATATATCTTGATTAGTGCTGGTTTGTTTATGCAAGTATTGTGTATGCTACAAAAATCATCTATTGGTAATATTATGTGTAGTGATAGACATTATTGTGCTTTAAGTATTCATGTCTGAAATTTTCATTTAATTGCAGTTGAATGATGATATTTAATTTGTTGATCAATTGCTCCCTAAATCTGAAAGAACAAACAAGACCTTAATCAAATATGTCTTAGCATCATATGTTGAACCTGTTTATGAAAATGTTGGCGGGAAACAAAGAAAAAACATTGTTTCTTTGGTTGAACCACTTATGAATGGAAACGATGTTGCACATTCGACACTAGTGGTGGTTGCCGAAGTGGAATACATGAATCTAACAAATTGAATGATCTACATGATAAGAGTCTTAAGGTAGGTTACTTTGACTATTATTTCATGACAGCAAAAGTAGTATCTAATTGATATGGTTCCTGTATAAAAGTTAGGCATTAGCAAGAATGTGTAACTATTATTATTTAACTAATTTCTCACTTTCTTAAGGTGCTACTAGACAGGCAAGGTTCTAAAGATTGGATTTTGCTTTGCGAGACAAATCTTATGTTATTTCTCAAGATACCACAAGGAAGCATTGTAAGACATATATCGAGCATTAATCATTTTATAACATTCTTGAAGTACTAAAGAGTTTACACCTTAAAGTGATACTTTTATCCCCTATTCTAACCACATTGTTTCATTAACCAAGGACAATAATATTTCATGACCCATGTTTTTAAAACCGGACCATCGGACTATATTTAAAAACTAGATGACGTTATAAATGATATAAATTAATGGTATTATATAAAAAAATACAAAACTATAAAGAGCACAATATGATATATTTAATGAATAATGAATAATTATGTATTAAATAGTACTTTTTTAAAGGCATATGAGCTCGAACATAGCCTTTAAAATATACATTTAATTTAGGCCCTCTTAGCCCGCAACTCATAACTTTTCACTTAAAAAAATCATTAGAGTTGGTATCACCTTTTACAAACACCCTAATTTCTCTTGGCATATCCGGCATACAAACCCTGATTTCTCTTCACAACCATCATCTGTCATTTCTCGTTAAAACCACCATGAATGCATATCTCCATCATAACAAATTCTTTTTTTTAAACTACTTTTTTTAAACAATGACATTTTTTAAAGGTGCTTTGTATTTTAAAACTTCATATTTCATAAAACTTTGTTATTAAAAAAATGATATTTTTCAATAAAAAGAAACATGTTTTTAATTTACCAAAAAAATATTTTATAATTTGGAAAGTATAAGTAATATGATTAGCATTTAATCCTGCATTAAATGTTTAACATTTATTCACGTATCCAAATTATAGATGAAGCCTAGGTGAACAATGTAAAAAATATAATATGATTTTTAAACATATTGATTTATTAATATAGATGATAATTGGTAGAGCATGAAAACACCAAATTGTTTAGGGTGTTACATGAACATAATAAACAAATAATACCTTAATGTTTCATACAAATATACACGATGCAAGAAAAGAAAGGGAAAAGAAAGTATAAAAGTTTAAATGAATTTAAATAGGAATTCTAACAAAATAAAAGTAAAAAAGAAAAAATTAAAATAATTTATAACATAAGTAAACAATAATCAAAAGAAGAAAAGTATACTTAAAGAGGGGGGGTGGATCGCGGCTGGACCGACTCACACGATCAACACACAACTGTACAATTGGTAAAAACTCCATGTAAGTTGTAAACACTCACTTCCAGTAATAAAATAAATAAATAATATAAATATAAAAACCCCGTCACCAACTTGTACCCCACGAATGCCAAGTTGTACCAATTAATAAGGGTCGAATTATTGTAGTAACCAACATATGATTAAAGGAAATTGCAAAAAGAAAAAAGAAAAAGAAAGAAAAAAAAAAGAAAAACTTTTCAATTATATTTATCAAAGTGATGTAAAAACAAAATATTACATATCTACCTATTATAATATAAAAAAGATTTGATCATATACTTGGCATAATTCTAGATCTTGTTTTTAATTTATTTATTTATCTCTCCTATTAAATAATTACATTAAATACTACTGTTAGATTAAAAATAGTTTTTTTATAAAATAATAAATAGATCTTTTTGGAATTTGAACTTCCACATAAAAATTTTATAAAATTGGGGTTTTTTTAAAAAATCTAACTTTTTTAAAAATAAAAAATATTTTAAAAATGGTTGTTTGTAAAAAGTATGTTTTTAACCAAAATAATTGTAAGGGGGTTAATACCCCAAAGGCATTTATGACCAGGTAAAGGTAATGGTGACAACTATTGGGTTATTATATGGGATCAACTGAGCACATCACTCATGATGATAGCATTCTCAGCTTCTAAATAATACTAAAATATATTCTGAAACCCCGGTTGTCATTCCTAATCCTAATGGAGATGTTGTACCGGTTGAAGGAAAAGGAGAATGTTTTTTTATCAAGCGTAGCCAAAATTAAACGAGTCTTGCATATCCCCCGATATATTTGCAATTCTTTACCGATTAGTAGGTTGAGCAAGGATCTTCGATATGCCATAACTTTTCATCTTTATTTTTGTGATGCAGAACCTACTCACGAGGAGCTTGATTGGTGTGGGTAAGTGCAGGAATGGTCTATACTAGATGGCGATGATTGGATAAGAAAAAAAGTCTATGGCAACGACAACTTTTGACATCTGGCATAAAAGATTGGGGCACACATCCGATGACAAACTCACGAAAATAAATTTTCTTAGTAATAGATCTTTTGATCAAGCATGTGACTCTTGTTTCAAAGCAAAGCATACTAGACTCCCATTTACAAATAGTAATATTGAAACGAAAGATTGTTTTGACTTACTACTTGTGATATTTGGTGGAAATATCGGTTCCCATCCTCTTCGGGGCAAGTTATTTTTTGGCTATAGTCAACGACTTTAGTAGAGCCGTTTGTGTTTATCTTCTAAACTTTATACATGAAGCAAGTGTTTAATAGATTTTCACAAGATGATAAACACCCAATTTGGAAAACCTATCAAATGAATCTTAAGTGATAATGATGGTAAGTTCACTTCAAATGACATGGTAAAATTCTATAATGAACATAGAATTTTACTTGAAACCTCTTGTCCACACACCCCACAAAAAATGGGGTGGTGGAAAGAAAGCATCGACGTTTACTTGAAATCGCTAGAGCCCTAAGATTTGAAGCCAATTTGCCAAAAAGGTTTTAGGGAGAGCGTATTTTAACGGTGGGCTTTATTGTTAATCGATTGCCCTCCAAGGTCATTGGTAACAAGACATCTTATGAGATAATTTTTAATGAAAAACCAATTTATAATCATGACATGAGAGTCTTGGGTTGCCTCACTTACCGTAGAAGCACCGTAACCAATGGAGATAAATTCCAAGTGAGGGGAGACCAGAGGTATTCCATCGGGAACAAAAGACAGAGGACAAGAAAATAATTATTTCCAGGGATGTAGGATACCCTTTTGATTCACCAACTCAATACAATGATTCTGATGGGTTTCCTACTACCACTAGCACAACTGAATTGACCCAAGATTAAGAAGTCCATGAACTTGATTTGGGTCAAACTACCATTTCTGACTCATAAACCAACACTTCAGAGGGCCCAACTGATGGGTCTTTCAGCCCAAACCAGCAAGACAGACCCAAATGACACCGGACTCAACCAAGTCATCTTAATGATTTACATTTGAGCTTCCCCCATCGGTTGACAATACACGAACCGCATCAACTCAATCTTCCTCGATCGTACATCCCTAATCTAATTTTGTTTCATATGAAAACTTCTTTAACTCTCATAAACCTTTTTTGACTAGGCCATTAAACATGAGCATTGAAAGAAGGCTATGAGAAAAGAAATACGTGCTCTCGAAGAAATTATTATACATTGTTCATAATAGGTTTAAACGGTTTAGTATGAAAGACGGACTAATGGAGTAACAAACATATTTTTAAACAAATATATGTGAATGCTCGAGTATGGAATCATTATATCTTGTTTATAACCGGTTTAAATGGTTTAGTGTGGAAGATGGATTGATGGAACGATTGACTTTAAAACTTATGTCATCAATTGAAAATGGAGTGAATGAATGATTGATCGAGTTCATAAAAAGTTAAAAAAAGATGACAAATCTTAGACGAATTGCCAAAACACAACCCAAAGACCGACTTAAATAAGAATTTCAGGTTCGGTTTTGATTTATAGTCGGGTTTGGTTTTTTTTCAGGTTATGCCTTTATGAATTCGGGTTAAGGTAAAAATTACACCCCTACAAAGCTGCAAGCAAAGTCGAATGTTCAAGTGCAACTCTACATCAGATCCATATCCAAGTACATTCCTATAATTTCATTGCTGTGAAATGCACATTGTCCGAACACCAATTCGATATTGGTTTTTATTCATTTGTGCTTGTTCCAGTAATATATGTTAGCATTTGCTAAGAATCATACTTTGTAATTTGTATATTAACTCGTAAACAAGTACACGCTGTAGAACGTTGTGCTTATTTCCAAGTGATGATCACAGCTATATTCATGTGAACAAGGACGGATAAAACAAACAAAAATGTCGTGAGAATGGCTAACGTTCTACAAGCGTTTTTGCATTGATCTAAAATAATTAATACAAATAGTATAATATATTAAAAAAGATTTAGTTTTGTTCTCCACATCTCTCCAATGACCTTTTTTGGTGTAGGATCATCCGGACCTCTATCTCGTTGTCCCGAAGTAAAGTACAACCATCCATTCCAGAATCCTACCAGTGTGGTTTTCACACGATAAGGAAGCTTCCCAACAACCGACCATTTCTGGAAGAAAAAAAAAGAATAAAAAAATAAATAAATATTCCCACTTGGTATTTGTTCAGGCTAACTGCATGATCAAGTTCTGATGCCATTCAAATATTATTGATGACCTCATAAGTCATAACTGCTAGTTTAAGTCAACAAAACAAACAGACAAAGTCTTCCTGTTCTATAATTTCTTCCCTCAAGTGTTTTGGTCAAGAGAAAAAAAAACGATCCTAATATCTAAATTCATTATGGGCTCTAGATTATGATGATGATGATGATGATGATGCCAACAATTCATTCCCAAGGCTCTAATGTTCTGTAAATTTATTCAACTGCAACCTCCAAAAAACAATATGTTTTCTTTCCTTTTTATTATCTCTAAGTCTGGAGGTTAGGAATGGGATATGATTATGATACAAAAAAAATTCGCAGGGCTCCAAGCGGCTGGATGAGTAAGGGGCTGTTTGGTAATTTCTGAATGATTAAATATTGAACTAATAAGAGGTCTGAACCATTAAGTGTTGAATCATTAAGAGGTCTGAACCATTAATAGCTTGTATATTGCTTAGCTATTTAAAGACAAATGTCTGACCAATTCTGATAAGAGGTTTTAACCATTCAGCATTAGACCTCTTAACCAGCATTAGTATAATGCTTAACCATTCAGAGGCAAATGTCTGAACCATTCAGACATTTGCTGCCGAAAGAAACAGTCTGAACCATTAAGTGCTGAACTATTTAGACATCTAAACCATTAAGACATCTAAACCATTAAGAGGTAGATTCAGAGGCTTCCAAATAGCCCCTAAGTTATCATGGATTAGTTATACTTAAGTTGGACTAATGGGAACAAAAATTGTAGCTTTTGAAGAACAAAAAGGATTCTCTAGGAGCAGTATTAAATCAGCCACTTGTCGTTATTAGGACTAAAACAAATATAGTTCTTCGTGTGCGGATTGCTTTTTAACATGTCCAAGATCTGCAAACATAGAATAATGGGATGAAGGTCTGTAGTTGCTGATGTGGAAACAAGGATGACACTCTTGGCTTATCTAATAAGTACCAACACGAGGCTATATGCAAAGTGAGGGCATGTTAATGTTCAGCCAGATATCACAAACAAATGATAAATTAAAAGAAAATCTTATTACCAACGTATCCAAATTAAATTGGAAGACTTCTCCAACAAGGATCATTTTCTTGGTGTTAGGGTGCTTCTCGGTAGTGCCACCAGCAATAACAATAGAATTGTTGACAACCACCCAAGCAAATTCTATGTGCGAGTCAGGCTTAGGCATAGGAGGTAAAACCTTCCACTTCATCTCATCATCTAACATGTAGACATCACTATATACAACCTGCCGATTTTTCAACTTTATTCAGAAATAATAACAATAACTACAACGATAATATTAACATCTTAACAATATTACTCATGAACATCCATGATACCACACTAAGAGAAAGGGAATACTGAATTGTAAGTGCATCTTAACTATATTACCTCATTCCTCCGGGAACACTTGAATATA
>BJCN01254964.1:0-12261 GCA_018326445.1 Flaveria brownii
TATCATGCCAGCATTGGTATGCCACCTTATGAGATGCTATATGGTAGGAGATGCAGAACACCCGTTTGTTGGGGTGATATTGGTCATAAAGAGTTAGGGAGCGTCGAGGTGATCGAGGCTACGAATAAGAATCTTGAAAAGATCAAGGCATTCATGATGGCAGCCAAAGATAGATAGAAGTCATATGCTGATAAACAACGCAGACCGATTGAGTTCTAGGTGGGTGACCGAGTTATGTTGAAGGTCTCACCTTGGAAGGGTATCATTCGGTTCGGAAAGCGGGGCAAGTTGAGCCCAAGATACATGGGCCCTTTTCGGATCATTGCTCGAGTAGAAGAGGTGGCCTATAGACTGGAGTTACCAGATGAGTTAAGTGGAATTCACCTGACATTCCACGTATCTCATCTAAGGAAGTGTTTGGCAGATGAAGATATGATTGTTCCACTGGAGGATATCGAAGTAAAGGAAATAAAGTCCAAAGTCGGGGGACCAAACTCGCCAACGCAAGAAAGTTGAGTCAGTGGGGATATTTTAAGGGAGAGGGCAACCCTTACCCTCTCCCCACACCCACAACATCAGCCATAGAGAGAAAGAAGAGAGAAAAGGGAGAAAAGAAGAGAAAAGACTTGGTTCGAGTGGGTTCGAGCTTGAAAATCGTCGTGTAGCTAGTCTAGATGAAGCCCTTCTTCTTCTTCTAGTTTGTGTGAGTTCTAGGAGCCCTATTTTACTCGTTTTCAACTGATTTGGGGCTGGAACACATAGTAAACCCGTTTTTGTATGTGTGTGTTTGACCCATTTGGGTGTATTTGCGTGCGATGCGTTTGGAGTATGTTTTCGGGCTTGTGTGTGCTTGAATGGTGTTGTAGTATGCATTCCTAAGGTTTAGGATGGTTGATTTGGGTTTAGAATTGGTTTGGATGACCTTGGAGGTCGAAAATGGTAGATTGGGTTCGGGATGAACTGCCTTCTGCATCAGTTAAGGCTAGGCGACCGACTGGAGGCCATACGGCCAACTGGAGTGCGATTGAGGTTCAGTCGCACGATTGAGGTTCAGTCGCATGACTGGAGGGCCAGTCGCATGGGGAGTCATGCGACTGAGAGCCCAGTCGCATAGGTACTCATCCGCATTAAGTCCATCCGCACGACTGGGTGTTCATCCACATTGGTGTTCATCCGCATAGGTCCATTTGCATGATGTTCAGTCGCCTGGAGGCCATGCGACTGAAGGTTGCCCATACGCCTAAATAAGGTTGTACCTGAGGAGGAACATAGCTAAAGTACTGACTTTTGGGGGAAAGTGCATTGAGGTCTTAGAGGGTAGATTGGGCGTGAAGATGTTGCATGTTTATGCATAATGTATGTTATGTACGTATGATGATGCCCTGTATGATGATGCTATCTGTGTATGACGATGTTCCTTATTATAGTGTATGTTTATCTTTCCCGTGACTTTACATGTTATGTTAAAGAATGAAACGAAAGTATTATGTAACGTAAAGTGAAAGATAATAAAAGAGGAACATGATGAATGAATGCATGCATTAATAAAGAATGAGAGTAAGAAAGGCTTGCAAGGAAATATAGGAGGTGAGCAACCTTGTTGTCGCAACAGACTCGAAATGGAATCCTTGTCTTTCGACCTCAGTAATCGTGGCTGTGTGCTATGAAGAGGGTAAAGCTTGACACTATGATTAACCATTTATATAGAACCATTGCTGCATATCCTAGGTACTATCGCCAGGAGGTGTGTTGCACCGTTATAGAAGGTCTATGATAGGCCTAGGCCTAGTACCACGATACAGAAGGGTAAGGTTTATAGGTGATGGAAAGAAAAGAGGTAATGATGAAAGAGTAAGTATGACAAGAATGTATGATGAATGAACGAAAGTTAAAGTAATGAATGAATGAAAGTAATGAATAGACGAAAGGTAATAACAAATACGAAATGGGATCCTTGTCACTCGACCTCCGTAATCATGGTTGCATGCCATGAAGAGGGTAAAGTTTGACAGGACCTAGATAGAGGTAAAAGATAACGAATGATGAAGATAATAATGATATTATCTATGTGTACGTATGATGTATGATTGCGTGAAAGTAAAGAAATTGTTTTAATGAAAGTAAAGTATTTTATTTATAAAACTAGAACTCACTCAGCAACGCTGACTTTTTATGTGTTTCCAGTTGGCAGGTAATGTTGCTGAGGATGGCACAGGGTGGCTACTCAACTCTTTTGGATGGCATTCTTTTGTATAATGTTTTTGCACTGTAATACGACAAACGATGTTTTGTAATGAATGTTGTATTAACTTGCAAAAGCATTTATATTGAAATGAAAAGTTATTTTACTGATTCCGCTGCAATGTTTATTTAAGTTAACAAAATTATATGTTTTAAGAGCGATGAATGGCCAGCTGTAAGCGTCCCGAGAACAGGGCCTTACACCAGCAGACCTAACATAATATTTGTTGTGTGTGTTTGTGCTAGGTACCAATTTGATCCAAAAGAGTCTCATCTGAATGCTGTTAAGAGAATCTTCAGATAACTGAAAGGGAAGCCTGCTCTTATCCTTTGGTATCCAAAGGATGGTGACTTCACTCTCTACTCATATTCAGATAGTGACTTTGGAGGATGCAACAACAATAGAAAATCCACAACTGGTGGGTGTCAATAATAGGACCAAGACTTGTTTCATGGCAGTGCAAGAAGCAAACAAATGTATCTGTATCCACAGCTGAGGCTGAGTACATAGCTGATTCAGCTGGTTGCTCTCAAGTAATTTGGTTGCAGAACCAATTGCTTGATTATGGTTACAATTTTCTTCAAACCTCAATTCATATTGATAATTCAACTGCTATTTTATCACTGGTAATCCAGCTCAACATAGCAAAACAAAACATATTGAAATCAGATACCATTTTCTGAGAGATTGCTTAGAAAAAGGTTTAATCAAGTTAATCAAAGTGGATACAACAAATCAACTTGCTGATTTATTCACTAAAGCCTTTGATTTAGTTAGATTTAATTTTCTAATTAAGTCTTTGGGCATGATTAACTTAGATTAATCATCACAAACAAAGAAAAGCATATGACTGTTCTTGTAAATATAGTCTTTCTTTATTATGTCTTTTGATTCAACATGTCATATGTTTGGGAAATGATAGTACACTATGCCTTTGCTTACTTCCTGTGTAATTAACTTAATTTAAATCTGATCAAAAGTACTTTGATATGTGAGTAGGTTCATCTTGAGTGAAAACTACACTAAGAGCATTCCTAACATAATGAAAAGGTGACTGTTTGTGGGAAAATCCATTTTGAGGATCAAGCAAGTAAGTCTTATCCTGGTGTGATCAAATCACTCACCCAAGCACACTATGTAAAACACTTTATAACTTCTATCTTTGCAAATTATATTCCCTCTGTTTTGTGTGAAAAAAGACATGGGTTTATGATTTAGAGTATGATCCTCATCCTCCCTCTGTTTTATGTAAACAAAGACATGGGTTGAAGGCACCTCTGTTGTACATAAGTAAAGACCTGGTGGCCTTATGATGATCATCTCTACGTTCTCAAAAGAATCCATTGTGATAAATTATATATTCTCTAAAGAGCTTTAGCAACAAAGCATTAACGAGACATCAAATGTGTCGCAACATAGAATTTATAACTTAATATACATAGTTTCTAAGTGTGGAAAAGTGATGATTTGACTCACAAACGGAGGATAAACTCTAATGTGAATTGAACGTGGAGCACATAACATTTATTCTCTAATAAACATTAAAACATGATAAACAACATGTCTAGTTGATACAATACTCTTGTTTGGATTTAAGTGGAAATACATACTTGCAATCAGGACTAGAATCAGGTCACACTTCACAAAAAAATCAAACAGGAAGAAGCTTAGTGCCATAGTATGATCCACTTATATATATGCATGTACATAATAGTTCTTTTATTTTTATTTTATTTCCTTTATCTTAGTCGGTTTCATAACTTGTGGACTGTCATATGCCTTTCATGCTATTCTTCTACATAAATTTATGACGAATGCAAACACCTTATCATTAATCACAAATTTAGGGGGAATTAGTTAATGCATGACAAACAATAAAATCTGAAACAATAAAATCTAAATTTGATCAAAAATCTAAGAAGGAATTAGAGTTTGAGCACTAACTTGGCTGCATGATATATGAGGTTTTTCAAGTTATAAACCTTCTTGTGCGCAATTGTCATGAAAACAAAGTCAACAAGGTCCCATAGCAATACATGGTTCTGTCACTTGATTAGAACCTTACAATCAAAATAAGTTTCAAACAGTTAAGCATCAGCAGAAGCTACAGCGAAATTTCAGCATCAACAGAAGCTACAATACGAAACTTAACCAACTAAAATATGACCATCCGTAGAATTGGTAAACTACGGATGTTTTAGTATGAAGTTCACATAAACTACAAATTGGTAAAATATGACCATCCGTAGAATTGTCATAAGACTGGTAATCTATGGATAATCAAGTTATACTTCAAATTCTATCTCAGTTCTTGATGGTTAAGCATCCGCAGATGTTATGCATCCGCAGATGTCCTATGGAAGAACTGAAATCTGCGGAATAAATAAATTCCACGGAAGGGTAAAAGGGAAGTGGGACCCTCTTTGTTAAATAAATTAAATTAATGTGTTCAAGTGAATATAAATGATGTTTTTGACCTAAATGTTCATTATTCATTTTTTCAGAACACTTTTCAGATCTAGAAAAACGCACTCAACAAACCTTTTTCCCACTTTCATAAACATTCAAAATTACCAAAACAAAACCTCAAACAAACACATAATCTAGATTTCAGATCATTGTTCTGAAGGTAAAACATGTCATAATCATCAATAATGAACTGTTTGATTCTTGGTTATCATTAAAACTGTTCATATTTGTATGTCTGTAACATTGATACTAACCTAATCTTCATCACTTTTATGTACAGATGTCAAATAGGGTTGGAAGAGAGCATAATGTGTATGCATTTCTCAATGCTGATGACCCTGTATTGGAAGGGTGTCGGGACATCATCAGATTCTTGCGACGATCAAGATTGTTCTATGCACTGACGGCGAATCCAGTGATCGTACAATCACACGTAATTGATTTTTGGAACTCGACTAGAACAGATAACGTAGAAGAAACTGAAGTGATTCATGATGAGATTAGGAATGAACACTTAAGAATAGATGAACAGACCATCAGAAGGGTACTGGAGTTGGGAGATAAGGAAATAGGTCACCCAGATTTCTTTGAACATGAATATATTAAAAAGATATTTTATTTGATGGATTATGATGGCGACTTTGAAAAAGGAGAGATCAAGAAGGGAGATTGTGCAAACCTTACCGGTTCCTATGTCACACTTATCTTAAGTGTATCTCAAACAAGAAATCCGGATTGGATAGATTCTCAAGGCACATCTTTTCTGGAATCATAGGGATCTTTGAGAGAAGGACATACAACTACTCAAAGTACATCTTTAATTGTCTGTGTGACCAAATAAGAGTACAAAAGGATGATCAGATGTATATGTTCCCAAGGTTCCTACAACTGATAATTAATGCTGAGCTACCTAGGATAGAAAGAGATGGTGATGTGTTTGTGCAAGCACATTTAGGTAGATCTGTGCTGAACATATCAGTGATAAATACCAAGGGGAAGGCATGCCAATGTTTGCTCATATGGTGGATGCTAATGCCAACATCCCACAAGAACTGGTTTGGGTAGACCTGCAAGAGAGTTCATCAGCTGACTCTGTGCAAGCCCCACATTCACTCCATCAATAACCCATTCACCAACATCATCAATCTCCACAACATCAATCTCCAGCCTGTATAAACACTCTACCCATCTCACCTATTCAACATCATCAATCACCACAATCCCAATCAGCTAGTTAAAACACCCAGCCAATCTCTCCAATTCTCACTCAATCACCTAACTCTCAACAACCTGAAACTCCTTAACATCAATCTCCTAAGAGTGTTCATATTGAGCCTATCCCTGATACTCAGTCTCAAAACTCATTTGACTCTGGTGAGACTGAGTTGGTATCTCAAGCTAGCACCATCCCACTCTCAATAACCAACACTGATGAGACTGAGTTGGTTTCTTAAGCTAGCGCTATCCCACTCTCAATCACCAACTCTCAAAAACCAAGCTTGTCTAATCAAACTAAACCAGCTTCACCAACCACTGATCTTTATCAACAACTACAACCATAATAACATCAAGAGCAGGCAGATCAAGCTGTTGAGTCCAGCTCAAGCTCAGCAAGTGCAGCCCCTGCTGATGTCAATGATAATGAGACTGCTGCTGATCATGAAGAAGAAGAAGAAGAAAAACTCAACTATGTTGATGTAATTTCTTATCATGAAGATGATCTCAGTGACAAGGACATCCCTGTAAGCAAAAGTTATCTGGTGGCTAAGTATGAAAAACTTGTTATCAAATCAAACAAAAGAAAGCAAAGAATAGAAGAGTTGAAAAGTGTGATAAAAGAAAAGGATGATGAGTTGATGAAACAAGAATCAAGACTCAAAAAATTAAGAGAAGATGCACAATGCAACAATGAAGTAATTGATGCACTACTTCAACATGAAAAAGAACTTCTAGAGTCTGTAAAGCATGAGAAGAGTGAAAATGAGAAGATAGCCTTGAAATTTGATCATATAACCGACTCTCTCTCCGCTCAATCTGCTTTGTTAAAGAGGAAAGAGGAAGAAATTAATGAGCTAAATGTTGGTACACATGTCCCTAGTTCTAGTTCTAGTGTGCTTAAATGTAAATGACTTTCATTTTGTTATACTGATGTAATCGTTTGATATTTGTAATAAAAACTCTTGATTGAATGAATATGTGTTATTGAATGTATATAAATGAAATACAATGTGTGGTTGATGCTTATAATGTTTAATGTTTCATTGTTTATTGTATGATAACACATATTGAACCAACTATATAGGTTTGTGAAGTATTTGAAGTTCTCATGCGAATGGATCGTGCTAATGGACCATACGCATGAACAACTTCATGCGAATGACTCAGTCGCACGACTGAACCAGGAGACTGGATTAGTCGTATGATTGTAACATAAGATTGGCTCAGTCGCACGACTGAACACTCAGTCGCGCGAATGGATCAACCGCATGGCTCAATCGCACGACTGAACCATACTTGTGGTTCAGTTGCCCGAATGAGAAACACTAACCTATAAATACCACTTAAATCATGGAAAAACAAAACACTTCAAATACATACGTACCCTAGCCGTCCAGAGACCTCTCAGAACCTGTTCTAAGTTCATAGATCGTACTAGATCGATTACCAATTGTTCTTAACGTTTAGATTCAATCTACAATTGTTTCTACGTGCGATCTCACTGATTGGATCGCCAATCAAATAGGATTCTGTACTATTTGATTCGGTATACACGTATATCAGTTAGTACATCATCCCGTACACGGTCCTAACACTAAAGATGAAAATCTATGCCCTAGAGTCAAATGCTACTCCATCAACAATACTAGCAAAAGAATCCTCTGAGGCCTCTAAGCATCTGATTCTATACTCAAGGAAGAGGAAGTACCTAGTACTACTCAGAAAAGGGAGATCAATGTTGAAGATGCCCTAAAAAGATCAAGGACTACGCCCCATGAACACACTCCTTCAGTAGATTTATCTACTGTGAAGACTGTTTCTCATAAAGATAGTGACAGTGATGAAGAATAGAATGAGCTTATCAAGATGGACTCTCCAAAAGAACAAAAATATTCAAAGGTTGATGACCTACTGACAACAAAAGACATCTTGGAAGAGAGGCATGAGTCATCTATGTTCATGACTCTTATCAACCATGGGTTTACGTATGATATGGTTGAAAGGATGAATCAGACTGAAATGAAGGATCTACTGAAAGAATTTTAGTTTGCTAGATTCATGATCCCTAATTATGATTTTGAAAGCATTCACAAATTTTCAATCAATTCAGAAAATCAAGAAAGATTTGGGTCACTGTGAAATAGCAAAGCTGAGCAAATATAATTTGACCTGCCAGCTACAAGGTCATAATTATAAAATGCATGAGCTTAAAGGAAGAACAGTTAGTGAGCTCAGAAGGATGATGGAACATGTAATGAATGTTGAGCTTGAAACTAGTGTGAAATTCTAGACTGAAGCTCCAAACCCAGCTGACATCAAAACAAAGTTCCTGCTGAGTCTGTCATTGTTGAAAGTAAAGACCAGCACAAAGAGAAAGATAAACTGATTAATGAACCAAGGGAAGTGATACCTGGCAAAGTATGGCCACTTGGCACAACAGTTAGAGAAATCACAGAGCAGTAATCTACTTTGATAGAGTTGGTTAATCATCTTACAGCTCCCAGCTCTGTGGAAAAAAACAGGATCATGGTCTGGAAATATGATCCAGACTGGGACTGTGCAGTCATAAAGAGAACGTCAGGAATGATTCAATACTTTCATGATGTAGTATCAGTATTGTGCCTACCTAAAAGTGACCTTAAAGATCTGCAAGGCTTAATCATCTCTAACTACCCAATTCACCCAAGAGGAAGAGACTTCTCTGTATTGGTGGGAAAGTTAAAGACTAACTTTAGAGATGATATGCTGACAGAAGCAAAGAGAGAGGATGATGAACACAAGAAGAGAATACAAGGGCTGAAAAGGTTTAAATCCAATGCCTCTGAATTTGTTGATGATGAATTTCTAAAGAGGATTGGATACAATAATAGAAAAACAACAACAATTAAATCAATTGATAGAAATCAATACACATATCCCATAAAAGAATGGGGATATGTTGAGAAGACAAAAGAGCTATTGATACTGAGGAATGCAGAGAACAAGAAAGCTGATCGGATCAGGATCTTTGATCCTGTGGAAATCAAGTTGCTCCATCCCAGCTACACTTCATACTTACATGACTATTCTTGCTAAAGTTGACTGGTGAAAGAGCTCAGAATGATCTATTCCTACATGTCCATATGATTCAAGTGGTTGATAAACTGTATGCAAAAGCATACGAGAGAAGAAGACATAATGTTGGACTGTTAAAAGTTGCTAACATTAAAGAAGTATCAGAACTAAGGATCTCAGAGCAAGATGAGTTGGAAATAGTCCATAACAACTATGTTTTGGAAACCCTTACAACTGAAGAAGATGTTCTGGGGCTCAGTTTTGAAACCCTACAGAAGATTAGCAAGATGAAGATCAACTACAAGTATGATGATCAAAAGACTGTTGTCTCATACTTCTATAACAAAATCATAGCAAGAGTGAAGGAGCTTTCAGTTTTGAAGAGCTGATTACAAGTGTCCAAACCTAAGGGGGGGTATTATTAGATCGAGGAACAATAGGTCTAGATCATTTTGTATAGGCTTAGAACTTTAACCAATACTTGTAATGAATGATTGTAATTCATTATTTTAATGTATGCATTATGTATATAGGTTAACCCATATATGTGTTTATTTGTGTATGATGGCAGGTAAAAGTATTTCACTTGGTCGATCTGTGAAACTGACGAAATGTAAGAAACATCTACGGATGAACATTTTGTTCTTCCGTAGATATGTTTCTTACAAGACAAATATCCAAAGATCTTCTATGGATGAACATCGGTATTCACTGATGAACAAACACAAGTGAAGACTCCTGCGGAAGAACGATCTCCTGTGAAAGAGCAAAAGTTCCTGCGGAAGACAAAAGTAGCTGCAGAAGACCAAACACTTGGACGCATTATACAAGTGTTACAAGTCAACAAGTCAACAAGTCAATTTCAAATCCCAAGAGATCTGGTGTTTCCTTAACAGAATCATATTGTCTATAAATAGGAGTCCTAGGTATCACATCACAGAGTGTCAGAACACGAGAGCAATATGATGGCAAACACAAAACATCACATCGATTCACATAACCAAACATCACAAACCGTAGCAACCGTCACATCAATACATCATCAACATCAACACGTTAAAGCATTCATTGTTTATAATATTCATTGTTTATTCATCTGTAATAATTAATTAGTTTTAATGAAATACTTTTGAATTAAATCTTGTTTGTTTAATTATTGCGTTGATATCATTGTGTTTGTCATAATCAATATTTATTGTGCTTGATATTTATTTATTAATAAAACAAAACAATTAAACAACGGTTAATGATCATTCCATAATCATTAACTTGATTCCATTCCAACACTGATAATTCTTGATTGCGATCCTTGGATTCTCAAAGGCCAAAATCTTTCTTACGCTTTTTAGATTAAACATCCTTTTTAGTATAACCCTACCCTTTGATCTCAACCATTGATTAAGAAGGTGGATGGTTGACATTACTTGTTAAACTTTTTAGTTTTAAAAGATTTTCTATTTGAACTTTTCTCAAGGTTCAAGTATAAAATATTCTAAAACTAAAAAGTGTAAGAAGGATTAAGATGTTGACGTGTGTCATTTTGATCAAAATTAGTTTGGGGGCAATATTGGTAATGTTCGTCATTATTAAGTTTCATAGTTTTTTAAACAATCGCAACTTTTACATATGATATTATTTTATTTAAAAGTTACACCATAAAAACGAGCATTTTTTATCTTTAAAATATGTGTAGTGTTGATTTAAAAAACAAAGTTTTTTCTTTCACGTTTTTTAACTCATTATGTAATTTCATCATGTTGTTGTGTAATCTTCTGAACAGTTGAGTTTTATCTGATAAGGAATACATAGCGCATTTGAAACATAAAATGTTTACACAATGACATTAGTCATTTTAAAAAACCATGATTGTCAACATTATACACAATGAGTAACACAATAACATCACTATACTCGATGATTAGAAATATACATAATGAGTTGCTTGACTATTCATAAAATGAACTGAAAGACATAAAAAATACATTTTTAGCATTGTATTATTTGAAAATTATCATTTTAAAAAATACAATACATAACATAATAGTCAACATTAGACATAATGAGTAACATAATTACCAACACTAGACTCGATAATAAGCAATACACATAATGAGTTGATTGATGAGGATTATACAATTAACTGATCAGGATTACACATTGAACTGAAAAACACATAAAAAATTACATTTAGGGACTGTGTTATTTGTAATCACCATTTTAAAAAACACAGTGGTTAATATTTGACATAATAGGTAACACAATAACTAGCATTAGACTTGATAATTAGTAATAGACATAATGAGCTGTTTGATGATGATTACATAATGATTTGATCAAGATTACACAATAAACTGGAAAATGTAAAAAAGTTACATTTTTAGCATTGTGTTATATGAAAATCGTCATTTTTAACAAGCACAATTCATAACGAAATGGTAAACATTAGCCACAATGATCTAGTGAATATTACAAAATGACCTGATATTACACAATGAGCTAAAATAGCGTAAAAATTTACTTTTTTATGTATCGAAATTATAGGCGTTTTAAAGATGAAAAAAGGCTTGTTTTGTGGTGTAATTTTTAAAAAAAATAATGTTGTATGTACAATTTGTTGGGTTTGTTGTACCATTATCAAAGTTGTTTAACCATTTAAACAAGAAAAACGCAACGGATTAAGCCTTAATATATTGATTCATAATCTGGAAATTAAGGTTTATAACTTAATATGAACAAACCCAAGAACATAGGATCGAATATATGTGAATGGAGTAGCTATCAACATAAAATAACAACCAAAATCGACCAAACAAACAACCTTTGAAAGCTGCCCAAAATGTTGATGAACAACCTTCCATATGGGTTGCTAAAAAACGGGATTTGGGGGAAGAAAGGGCTGCTCTTGAATGGCCAAAACACCAAAGTAGATGTCCTCAAGCATCCATAACCACAAGCATCATGCAAGCACCTTATTGCTAGGATTTCATCACCAAAATCGAACCATAGATGGCTGAAATCCGATTTTCAACTGTGTTTTCTTCAAAAGAATTGAGAGAAAAGCCTTGGTTATTTTCTTGCATGTGAGAGAGAGATGGAGAGAAATGAAGTGTGTCTTTTTCAAGATCAAAAAGCAATTAAACAAAAGGCCTTGAACCCCTCAAAGGGGCGGCCGAAACCTTCAAGGGTTTGGGGTTTTCCCCCTAAAAACCCCATTTACATTTGTTTAACTAATTACTTTTATAAGTTATCTAATTAACCTTTTAATTACATAACTTATA
>BJCN01255017.1:0-10289 GCA_018326445.1 Flaveria brownii
TTAATATTATTATTTTTGATAATATCATTATTATCTTTATTATTATTATTATTGTTTTTATTATTATTAAATAAAAATAAAAACATAAAAACAAATTGTAAATTTATAAATGATTATTAAATCATAAAAAAAATTTTCCAGGTTGTCACACGCGCTAGCTTGATTGGAGGTCAAACGGGTGCATTATTGACCTAACATTTGTCACTGTCTGGTGAGACGTGACGGGGAAACAACAAACATATAGGACATGCAAACAGTCAGCTTCGGTTCGAAACGCTAAGTAACATGATTATAGGCTAGCTACCTATCGATATGCTTTAATTACTATACCATTTGGTCAGTTACAAACAATCGAACAGTTACAAACATTCGAACAGTTACAAACATTCGAATAGTACAAACATTTTATCTGTGATAAAACCTGTGAACTCACCAACTTTATGTTGACACACTTTAGCACGTTTTCTCAGGTAACAGGAACGCTTAAGCTCATGATGCATGATTAAGAACGCACTCAGGACATGCATTCATCAGATTCATTCATTTTACATTAAACATTGTTTTGATATAACATTTTCAGACTTTCAGTATTGTTTACATTTAGTTTATTCGCTTCCGCACTGATATTCATTTCATTTATGTTACTCTGATTTAAGTCGAACGTTTATTTTAAACTCATATAGTGTCGTTTGATATGACCGTGTCTGAGATCCTAGTTTGTCACACGCCTAACGATAAAACCCCGTTTGTGGAAATTGAGGGTGTGACAGGTATGTACGTGTGTAGGTAGTAGGTACGCATATAGGTACATATGTATGTATGTACGTATGTACGTATGTAGGTATGTATGTATGTATGTATGTATGTATGTATGTATGTATGTATGTTTGTATGTATGTATGTATGTACGTACTTATGTATGTACGTGCGTATGTATGTATATATGTATTTATAAGTTTTTCATGAGTGGTGAATGGTTTGTGCTTGTATAAGTGTGACACCATACATTAATCCCATATCGGCCGTGAACAGGAGAGATTTCTGGTTCATAAGGAATGTCTGACCACTAATATCACCAACGCGTTTTGAGTGCATTGGTTGTGGATGAGAGGAGAACTCCACAGTTAAGCGTGCTCAGGTGGTAGCAATCCAGGGATGGGTGACCTCCCTGGGAAGTTTTCACCCGGGCAACCAAAAGCAAATCCGTGAGCTTCTTATGGGCAAAGCGGACAATATTGGTGGTATGAGGAGTCGGGTGTTACAACTTGTCACTTTATAATAACATTAATTATATAACTTATAGTTTATACCCATGTTTAGTAAAACTACCTAATAAATATATGTTATTCATTTCCCGAAACTAATTCTATCGATGTTTACATAAACCGTAAGTTGATTTTCGCTAGAAAAACTCGCTTGAAATCGGCTCGTGAGCTAGCTCGTTTACAAACCATGCCAACTTGGTTCCGTTCGTTTACAAACTAAGCTGACCGCATGTGAACATTCGTAATGCAACATATAATATATTAGTAATTTATTATCCAAATTAGTACTTAAACCTTATTAATTATTGTTTTTGTTTTACCATTATTGTTAGCATTATAAAGTATAAATTTTAAAGGGGGTTTAGTGCAATAAAAATACAATAATTTATCATTATTTAAATTAAAAGTAATAATTAATACTAATGTTTAAGTTAAAAACATTTTAACAATAAACTATCATTCAAACAACTTATGTCTTGAATGGTAAATTGTTTAAGAAGCTTAATTCCCGGTCTAAGAAAAAACGTACTAAAAAGTTGATGATATAGTAATCTTTAGATTTAGACATTAATTAAAAGAATTGGTATAAATATGATCAAAATTGTAATGCCTCAATCTTAATTTAATAGTTATAAATATGTGAATTTTAAAGTTTTTCTATCATATATTGTTGAACGAATAGGTAACGAGTAAAATGACTATTTAAAAATTTCAAGTTTTTAGACTAGTTTTAGTATCGTAAGTGACCGTTTAAATATACTTAAATATAATAAATATAATATTTAAACGTGCTCCGTTTTTAATAAAACTTATGTCAACTTGTAGAGAAAAATAAGCTCGTCCCAATGACGTATTTGAAACTTTATAAAACGTTATATTTTAAAAGTTATAAGAAAAAAACGAGTTAAACATCTAATTTAATTATAATAATAAAATAATAAAATAATATTATATTAAAAACTTTGAATCACAGAATGTTTGCTACGTGTGATTCATTAATTTGTATATATCCATATGAACGATACATGTTCAATAATTGCATGTAAAATGATTACATTCTATTCATATATAAACAGACTTAGGAATATGAATACATGATACAACTTCAAGCTTTTACAATTTGTAAACATCATTTTACTCTTCAAGTATGTATTTAAGTTTGCAATCTTTTAAGCTTAAATTGTAAGATTTAGTATATTATTAAGAGTAGGATTTAGAATTATAACCAGGGTAGGTGTTGGGTAGCCTAACCTTGCTTATGCATGGACTAATCAATCATGCTTAAACGAGGCAAATGTTATCCAAAACCAATCATGATTATTACTAGGTATTACTTTCTTAACTAACTAGTTGCTAAGATTTGCTCTAATTCTAATCAAGAACGTAACTCTGAAACTGTCTATCTGACTCAATAATACTTAAAGACCAAGGTGAGTTATCATGACTGTTTTCAAAACTGTGATAATATACTCGTTGTGTTTGTACTGGTAATAATTATAATGCTTACATATATGCACGGGTCGGTAGGGGTATACAGGATCCTGATATATTTAATGCGGCGTGTCAAACTGGATGAAAAGAGGATAGAGTTCCTCGTATGCATCAGGCACATGCTCATAACTATTTGGCGGTTGGGAGGGTCTGACAAACCCAACACCGGTGGTTGTGGTAAAACCAGGTAAGGCACTGTGTCTATGGACCCAAATATCACAACCCATATTGTATGCATGTCAAAGTTAATTTTGTAAACTATATAGCATAAGCTCACCAGCATTAGCTGATGTTTTTTTTAGTATATGTATCACAGGTAACACATAAGGAAATACTTAAAAGTTGCTTAAAGATAAAGGATCTAGAAGACCAAGAAGTTTTATTTTCATTTGTTTTAGATACTATTGTAAAATAATGGTGTAACAAGTTGATGATATTATAGTTTGTAATAAAACATATGTTAGCTTTCGCTGTAAGTTGTATCGATTGTAGACCCCCGCCCGGGTCACGATTGAGGTGTCACTGTTGATATCAGAGCCTGAGATTTTAGCGAATTAGATATTATAGGAACGTCTAAGCTTTGACCAGTAATGTTTTATAAGATTAATGTCATATTCAGGTTGTACCAAATAACAATGTTTTAGAAAAAGTACTTATATGCTCCTTAGGATAACATAAGATGGAATATGTTATTTTATGTCTATTTTTTCAAGAATATATGTGATATAAATGACTCTGTTTTATATAATTATTATGTTATATATACGTTTAGCCGAATAGTAACTCCTGTATAATTATATTATCATAGGAAGATACAATGTCTGAACATAGAAATGAACAATAATTTAGACACGAACAAGTTAACAGCAGAAGAGGGGAAGGTTCTCATAGGGCTAAAACTTCCTCCCAAAGTGTTAGATCTCAATCTAATATGAACCCAATTCTGAATAATAAAGCTATCCATAACATAGCAATGGAAGTTACAAAAATATTAACAAATTGTCAAACTATTAATGCTGATAAATCAAAAGAATGATTGGAAGAAAGCTCATCTGCTTCTACGCCTGTACAAGAAAGGGAAAGAATGGACGAAATCAAATCAAAGGAGTGCACTTATAAAAATTTCATGTCTTGCAAACCTCCATTATTCGATGGGAGAAAAAGAGCCGTAGAAGCCTAAGACTAGCTAAACCAGATTGAGTCAGTATTGGATGTTTATGACTGTAAGAATAATAACAAAGTACATTTGGCTGTACATATGTTTGAAGGTGAAGCCCTTCACTGGTGGAACATTATAGTCCGAACAGAGGGTAAAGAAAAAGTTAAGGATATGAACTGGGAGGAATTTGTTCATAAGTTTTTTGCTAAATTTTGTCCTCCTAGTGAAACTGAACAGCTGGAGGTGGAGTTATTCCAGTTGAAACTAGGAAACAAGACATACCGAGAGTATATCACTCGTTTTAATGAAATATCTCGATTGGTCCCTCATCTAGCCACAACCGAGGAACAACTGATCAATAGGTCTGTCTGTAGTTTACCATCTGAAATGAGGGTGTTCATCAAATCCAAATCCCCCAAAACTTACTCAGAGACGGTTGAAGCTGCTGTTATCATGGATGCCGAGATGTTACGGCGACAAGCTGAACCTCTTACTCCAAAAAGAAAATGGGATGAAGGAAAGGGTGACACCAGAAATAACAACTTCAAGAAACCTGAAGAAATGCCTCAATGTAGATTTTCCAAGAAAAATCATTCAGGGTTGTGCCGCACACAACCATGTCCTAGTTGCAAAAGAACTTGACATCTTCTTCAAGAATGCAAGGAGAAGAGAAAGTGTTTTGAATAGGGAGATCCAGGACACATGTAACCAAATTGACCAAAGCTTCAATATGACAACACTCAACAACCAAACAAGCCTAAAGGGCGCGCATTCGTTTTGGCCACCGAGGAAGCTCGTAATGCTTCAGATGTGACTACTGGTACGTATCTTGTCAATAATATATATGCGCGAGTATTATTTGATTCTGGTGCCAATAAAAGTTTAGTATCGAATACCTTTAAGCCCTATTTAAATCAAGAATCACAAAAATTAGACCTTACCTTTATAGTAGAAATGGTTTATGGGAGACAAAAGAAAATTGTCAATACCATTAAAAATTGTATCATAAGTTTGAATGATTATCCATTTCCTATTGATTTAATGCCTATGGAACTAGGAGAATTTGATATAGTCGTAGGAATGGATTGGTTAGCCATACATCATGCAGAAATAGTATGTGATAAAAAGATCATACGACTCCAGTTACCCAACGGCAAGTGGTTAACCATATTAGGAGATTACGTTGAAAAGATTAAAAATCTCATCGTGATAGCATAAGCACAAAAAGATACGAGAAAAGGGTGTATTGCCTTTTTGGCCTATTATGTAAACACCACAAAGAATAATAAGATTGAAGACGTATCAGTAGTACGAGATTACCTTGAGGTATTCCCAGGTGAACTCCCAGGACTTCCACCTGATAGACAAGTGGAGTTTTGGATTGATTTAGTAACTGGGACAACACCGATTGCCAAGTCTCCGTACAGACTAGCCCTGACAGAAATGCAAGAACTTAAGAAGCAACTAGAAGAACTACTTCCAAAAGGGTTTATTCAGCCAAGCTCTTCGCCTTGGGGAGCACCCATCATGTTCATTAAGAAGAAAGATGGGACGATGCGTATGTGCATCGATTAAAGAGACTTGAATAAAGTCACTATAAAGAATAAGCACCTATTACCAAGGATTGATGATCTATTTGATCAATTACAATGAGCAAGTTATTTTTAAAAAATAGACCTGCGATCCGGATATCATCAGGTGAAGGTAACGTCAGAAGATGTACCTAAGACTGCTTTCAGGACTAGGTACGGTCATTATGATTTTTTGGTAATGCCGTTTGGGCTTACCAACGCACCTGCAGTATTCATCGACCTTATGAATAGAGTTTGTAAACCGTATCTCGATAAGTTCATGATCATTTTTATTGATGACATTCTGATCTGCTCGAACAACGATGCAGATCATGAACAATACCTCAGAGCAATTCTTGAATTGCTTAAGAAAGAAAAACTTTATGCAAAGTTTTTCAAGTGTGAGTTTTGGATACGTGAAGTTCAATTCCTAGGCCGCATAATTAATAAACAAGGAATACAAGTTGATCCTGTGAAGATTGAGGCTATCAAGAAATGGGAAGTGCCAAAGAATCCTACTAAAATTAGAAGATTTCTTGGGTTAGCAGGATACTATAGAAAATTTATTCAAGATTTCTCCAAGATTGCTACGCCATTAATAACGTTAACCCAGAAAGCTTCTAACTTTAATTGGGGATCTAAACAAGAGGAAGCCTTTAACATGTTGAAACAGAAGTTGTGCAACGCCCCAATACTATCACTTCCTGAAAGAATTGAAGATTTTACAGTCTATTGTGATGCGTCTCATTATGGTATGGGTTGTGTACTCATGCAAAAAAGTAAAGTAATTGCTTACGCTTCTCGACAGTTGAAGACTCATGAGCGAAACTACACGACCCATGATTTAGAACTTGATGATGTAATATTCGCACTAAAAATTTGAAGACATTATCTCTATGGTGTAAAATGTACTATTTACACCGACCATAAAAGTTTGAAACACATATTCGAACAGATGGAGCTTAATATGCGTCAAAGACGCTGGATGGAGTTATTAAGTGATTATGACTGTGAGATTTAATACCATCCAGGTAAGTCTAATGTAGTAGCTGATGCATTAAGTAGAAAGGAGAAGCCCCAAACTATAAGAATTCATGTATCTAGAATAGACGTTAAAACTAGTCTCTTAAATCAAATTAAGAATGTTCACAGGAAGCTCTAAGGTAATAATCAAGTGAAAGAAAGAATGATTAGGAGACTAAAGTTGTTGACAGCAGGAAGCGATAATATCTTAAGATTTAACAATAGAATATGGATTCCTAGTTTTGGAGGACTATAGGATATAATCTTAGATGAAGCTCACAAGTCTAAGTATTCTATCCATCCCAGTAGTGACAAGATGTACAAAGATCTAAGGAATGACTATTGGTGGCCGAGAATGAAACGATCTATAGCTCGATATGTAGAAAAGTGTCTCACCTGCCTTAGAGTGAAAGCAGAACATCAAAAACCGTCAGGTTATTTACAACAGCCGGAGATTCCTGAATGGAAATAGGAGAAAATTACTATGGACTTTATTACAAAGCTTCCAAAATCAAGTCATGGTTATGATACTATCTGGGTAATTGTAGACAGATTGACTAAATCTGCACACTTTCTGCCAATTCGTGAGGACTACAAGATGAACAAGCTCGCCTAGATTTATATCAAAGAAATATTCTCACGAAATGGAGTACCTGTATTAATCATATCAGACAGGGATAGCCGTTTCATATCTAGGTTTTGGCAAAGTTTGCAACACGAATTGGGAACCGAACCAAACTTAACTTAAGTACTGCTTATCACCCGTAGACAGATGGACAGAGTGAACGGACTATTCAGATGTTAGAAGACATGCTTCGGGCATGTGTGATTGATTTTAGTGGTAGTTGGGATAATCATCTGCCACTTATCGAGTTCACTTACGATAATAGTTATCACGCCCGCATTAAAGCAGCACCTTATGAAGCTTTATATGGGAGAAAGTGTCGAACTCTTATCTGTTGGTCAGAAGTCAGCGAAAATCAGTTGTCAGGACCAGAAATCATTATAGAGCCCACAGAGAAGATTCAAGAGATCAAAGAAAGAATGAAAGGTGCTCAAGATAGACAAAAGAGTTATGCAGATGAGAGACGTAAACCCCTGGAATTTCAAATAAGGGATAAAGTGATGCTTAAGGTATCCCTATTAAAGGGAGTGATCCGATTTGGAAAGAAAGGAAAGCTTAAACCCCGAAACAATGGACCATTCGATATAACAGCCAAAGTAGGACCGGTAGCATATTGATTAAAGCTCCCCGAGCAATTGGTAGGTATACATGATACTTTTCACATGTCAAATTTAAAAAATGCCTAGTAGATGAAGCATAACATTACCATTGGAAGAGGTACACATCGATGAAAAACTCAACTCATTGAAGAACCACTACGGATCGAATATCAAAAGATTAAAAAGTTATGCATAAAAGAGATTCCACACGTCAAGGTCAAGTGGAATGCAAGTCATGGACCCGACTACACATGTGAATTAGAAGATGAAATGAAAGAAAAATACCCTCAGCTCTTTAAGAAAAGTTAAATTTTAAGGACGAAATTTCTGTTGGGGGGAGGATGTATATTATATTATATTTAAACGTGCTCCATTTTTAATGAAACTTAGGTCGACTTGTAGAGAAAAATAAGCTCGTCCCAATGACGTTTGGGACGTATTCGAAACTTTATAGAACGTTATATTTTAAAAGTTATAAGAGAAAAACGAGTTAAACAACTAATTTAATTATAATAATAAAATAATAAAATAATATTATATTAAAAACTTTGAATCCCCAAAATTTTTGCTACGTGTGATTCAGTGTATACATCCATACTACAAATGATACGTGTTCAATAATTGTATGTAAAATGATTACATACTATACATATATAAACCGACTTAGGAATATAAATACATGATACAACTTCAAGCTTTTATAATTTGTAAACATCATTTACTCTTCAAGTATGTATTTAAGTTTGCAATCTTTTAAGCTTAAATTGTAAGATTTAGTATATTATTAAGAGTAGGATTTAGAATTATAATCAGGGTAGGTGTTGGGTAGCCTAACCTTGATTATGTATGGACTGATCAACCATACTTAAACGAGGTAAATGTTATCTAAAACCAATCATGATTATTACTAGGTCTTACTTTCTTACCTAACTACTTGCTAAGATTTGCTCCAATTCTAATCAGGAACGTAACTCTGAAACTGTCTATCTGTCTCAATAATACTTAAAGATCAAGGTGAGTTATCATGACTGTTTTCAAAACTGTGATAATATACTCGTTGTGTCTTTACTGGTAATAATTATAATACTTACATATATGCACGGGTCGGTAGAGGTATACGGGATCTTGATATATTTAATGGGGTGTGTCAAACTGGCTGTAAAGAGGATAGGATTCCTCGTATGCATCAGGCACATTCTCATACCTATTTGACGGCAGGGAGGGTCTGACAAACCCGCCGCCGGTGGTTGTGCTAAAACCAGGGAAGGCACTGACTGTAAAGAGGATAGGGTTCCTCGTATGCATCAGGCACATTATCATACCATATTGTAAGCATGTAAAAGTTAATTTTGTAAATTGTATAGCATAAGCTCATCAGCATTAGCTGACGTCTTTTTAAGTATATGTATCACAGGTAACAGGTGAGATGTCATAAAAATCATCTTTATATTTTTGAAATAGTAATTTATAAAGTGAGTTAGAGACTTAAAAATAAAATTACTCTTTTTTGTATACTCATATTGTTTATGAGATCATTTCAAAAAAAATAGAACCAAAAAATTTTAATCTATTGAATGATCTTGGCGTGAAAAAATATGACTATACAAGCATAGTAAGAATAATTTGACATTGAAAGAACCAAATATTCACGGACGAGGTGAGACATATTCTATTGAGATGAATTAATGAATGAGCAGGTACATTTTATATTAATTTAATTATTTATCATATCTATTCTTAAAAAGTTTTAAATTTGTAATTAAAATATGTGTTTTTATTCCCAGGTTTCAAAGTGCAACTCAACGTCTAGAACACTTATTTTTTATAATTTCAAAAACCATCTACACGAAATAAATGTTTTTTTATTTATTCATAAGCCATTGCTTGAAGAAAATCATTTCAAATGTAACATTTTGATGATGAACATATATTATCCTTCAAATTTGATACAACATTTACATAATAAACCAACTTTATAGGCTTCAAATGTGGTTTTGATTTCATTATATTTTGATATATTTTATATCGTTCCATCTCTTAAAAATTTAGAATTGGTTTGATTTATGTTCTTAAACTAATTATAATAATTATATTATTTTTTAAATTTATTACACGAACAATATGTAATTTATAAAGTTACTGTACACTTAAATCTTACCATGTGAAAAGAAAAAAGGTCAATCTAAATTCAAATCTATAATTTTACAATATATTTTTTCATCAGTACACAGGTTCTAACCTAGTTTTATTATATCAAAGAAACTATGAGTGAAACTGGAGAAGTGTTCTTTATTTAGTCTATAATCAAGGAAAGCAAGTTTATAATCACACTCAATTTATGGAGAACAAGTAGTAAGTCTTTTAATTCCTTCAAATTAGAAACCTGGAAAGATTTAAGTAGAAATCATTATTGGATGATATAATGTGCAAATCTTTGTTAAGATGTTCGTTTAATTGCTTGATTATGTTGTGAAGACCTAAAACTTCAGTGTTGATGAATGAGTCTATATGAACAAACTACGATCATTCCATGATAAAATGTTGACATATACGGGT
>BJCN01255161.1:0-15132 GCA_018326445.1 Flaveria brownii
GTTTTTGTATGTGTGTGTGTTTGAACCATTTAGAGGTGTTTGCGTGTGGTGCGTTTGGAGTTTATTTCCGGGCTTGTGTGTGCTTGAATGATGTTGTATATGCATTCCTAAGATTTAGGGTGGTTGATTTGGGCTTAGAATGGGTTTTGGATGAGCTTGGAGGTCGAAAATGGCAGATTGGGTTCGGGATGAACTGCATTATGCATCAGTTAGGGCTAGGCGGCCGACTGGAGGCCATATGGCCAAATGGGTTGCGATTGAGGTTCATTCGCATGATTGAGGTTCATTATTACGAATAGGGGGCCAGTCGCATGGGGACTCATGCGACTGAGGGTCCATTCGCATACGCGCTCATTCGCATAGTGTTCAACCGCATGGATGTCCATTCGCACGAGGCTCAATCGTCTGATGTTCATTCGCATAGGGTTCAGTCGCATGGGAGGCCCTGTGACTGATGGGTGCCCATACGCCCATGTAGGGCTTGTGTACCCAAGGAAAAGCGTAGTTTAATTTCTGACTTTCAGGGGGGAAGTGCAGATGTAAGTTTTGATGTGGAAGCTCACGTAAGTTCATGTAAGATGACTGTTGAGGCTTTAGTGGTTATGTTGGGCATGATGATGATGATGTTGCATGATTATGAATGATGTATGTTCTGTATGTATGATGTTGCTTTGTATGATGATGTTCCTTATTATGATGTATGTTTATCTTTCCCGTGGCTTTACGTGTTATGTTTATGAATGAATGAAAAGTATTATGTAACGTAAAGTGGAAGATAATGAAAGAGAAACGAAATGAAAGAATGCATGCATTAATGAATGAACGAATGAAAGTAAGAAAGGCTTGCAAGCAAATGTATGGAGGTTCACACCCAGTGAAGGGTGTTAGCTCAACTGTGTGCGGGTTAGCTACCCCAGAAGGATGAACATTGAGGTCCAATCCTTGTGATTGACCGTATGTATGGGATACTTTTCGCTTGCCCTAGGTACTGGAGTCAGCTTCGTGCATAATGTTCGAGGTCTATGAAAGACCTCAGGCCCAGTAACTAGCTTCGTGCACAATGTTCGGGGTATTGTACATGTCATCGAAAGTAATGAACGTACAAATGAAAGAATGTATGAAATGAAAGTTAACAAAATGTCATAATAAAGAACGAACGAGATCCTTGTCATTCGACCTCAGTAATCGTGACTGTATGCCACGAAAGCTTGATGGGATCTAGATGAGAAATGAATGATATTGATGTATGTGGAATGAACGAAGGTTAACGAACGTAAAGAAATATAATAATGATATTATCTATGTGTACGTATAATGTGTGATCATGTACGAAAGTATAGTGTGATTTGAAAGAAAGTAAAGAACGGTTTTAATGAAAGTAAATTATTTTATTTATAAAACTAGAACTCACTCAGCAACGCTGACTTTGATGTGTTTCCAGTTGGCAGGTAATGTTGCTGAGGATGGCACGGGGCGGCTACTCAGCTCTTTTGGATGGATTTCTTTTGTTTAATGTTTTTGCATTGTAATGCAAACATACTATGTTTGAAATTAATATTGTATTAACTTGCAAAAGTATTTATATAGAAATGAAATATCATTTTTGAATGTTTCCGCTGCAATGTTTATTTAAGATAAATGAAAATTTTTGTTTTATGTGCGATAATCGACCAGCTGTGAGGTGCCCGGGAAGGGGGCGTTACAGAATGAAATCAAAATATGTATACGATGCTGAAAGATACTAATGAAAGTATGAAAGAATGAAATAAATAATGAATATTGTTTGAACATATGTGCGATGTTTGTTGTATACGAAGGTAAAAGTATTTTATAGAAAGGTATATTTTGTATACAAAACACGTAACGTATTTTGATACGTATAAAACTAGAAGTCACTTAACTGTGAGGTGCCCAGGAACGGGGCCTTACATGGAGTGAGCTTTATGAGCCTCTATCAGAAGCTAAAATCAATCTAGATATGGCTATGATAGTGAAAAAGGAAAAGGAAGTTGAAGTTGGGAGGGAACTGAGGAGGTTGAACTAGAAAGTTCAACTTTGGAAGAGGAAGATGGCCTTGATAAAGTAATTCAACACTTCTTCCGTGCTCTCTCTAAAAAGAAAGAGATATGATGAGGAATCATCAAAGAGAGAGCTAATGCTTGGATAGAAGCCTCTCCTAAACCATATATTAAAGATGAAGGACCACTGCTAAAAGTACATTTTGAGGAGCTGCTGAAATACTAAACAAATCAAGCACTAATGCAACTGCTGAAAATAGACAAGAGACCCCTTCGACAAATGAGTCCTCAGAAAAGATGGTGGTCTACATAAGAGGCACCCAAACCATAGATGATGACATGAAAAGGCATGAAGTGACTTTTGAGGTAGAACCTACCCAACTTAATAAAGATATACCTAATCCCGAGCTCAGAATATCAGTTGTGGTGATATTTGGTCAACCGGAAGTTGAACCTGAAACCCCAGTTAACTTTGTGGTAAACGTAGAGACTGATGGCCTAGAAGTCATTAATGAAGCTAAGAGATTTCAGATAACTACTGATGATCAGATGTTAGCTGGTGAGGCACTAGGTGTAACTTTAAGGCCTTCGACAGTTAGACTTACTGAAATCTATACTTCTGACTGTAAGGCCCCGTTCCCGGGCACTTCACAATTGGACAATCATCGCATTATTACTTAAAACATTACATGATTCATAAATTAAGCAGTGGAATAGAGTTAGCAAAAGCCATTCTTTTCATTTATAAATACTGTTATTAAGCAATCTAATGTTGTTCATCAGTTACAAAAGAGTTGTTTCATTTCATTACAAAACAACAATAACATCAAAATATGAATGGATGTCAGCCTTGTCCCGCCGAGTAGCTTCACCCCCGTGCCATCCTCAGCAATAGTTACCTGCCAACTGAAAAGGTATAAAAGTCAGCGTTGCTGAGTGAGTTCTAGTTTTAAAAGCGTTAAAATACCTTGTATAGCTTATATTTAACATACTCTTTTACAATAAAATACTTTCTTTACTTTCGTATGTGAGCATTCATCGTACATACAACAAACGTATAGCTTCATTCATTATCATGTGTATTCGTTCGTTTCGTACTCTTTTCATCATCTTTCACTTTCATCTGGACCAATGTGCAATACCCCGAACATTGTGCACGAAGCTGATGTTGGACTTGTGGTCTATAAATAGACCACGAACATTGTGCATGAAGCTGACCAGTCATCTAGGGTATGCTACAAGGGTCCCATCAATCATAATGATTGACCCTGTGTTCATCCTTCGGGTTAGCTTATCCGCACATAGTTGAGCTAACGACAACATGGTGGTGCACCTCCATTCATTTGCTTGCAGGACGTTCTTTCTTTCATTTATGTTCCACTTTTCTTCATTATCAATCTTTTTCCTTTTAATAATGATAATACTTTACGTTTATGATCATAAACACATCACGTAAAGTCACACAATAATAATTTGTATGGAACATAAGAACAGATCATAATCATGCATAATATAAACAATTATAACCCTAAAGTCAAACTAGGGTCAAACCCTAATCATTTTGTTTTTCTTCAAAATTCCAGAAAATTTCTAAGTGTTTGGGCGCGTGGGAACTATGTAGGCGCATGACACATGTTTAGGCGTTTTTTAACTATGCGGGTGCATGGGCTAGTTAGGCGTTTCAACACTTAGGCGCATGAGCCACTTCGGGTGCATGGGCATTATTTGGGCGCATGAGGTATACTTAGGCGCCTGAGCCTAACACTTAGGTGCATGAGCCTAACACTTAGGCGCATGAGCTAATGTTCAGGCGCATGGACTTATACTTAGCATTTCTAAGGCATTAGTTAGGAGCATGGGGTACTATTTGGGTGCATGAACACTTGTTAAACATATTTCTAAGCTACTTTCAGACCCAAATCATCATACCATCATGTCCTAAGCTTCTTACTACCATTCTAAGCATCAATATAGTATAAACAACCATAAAACATCATCATACACTCATAAAACATACGGGTATACATACATAATAATTATTAAATCATTTTAATACATTTTCAGCCCCAAAAAAAGTTATGAAACATATAAAAACTGGGGTCTAGAAACTCACCTAAAGTAGTCTTCAATCCAACCTTCACCAACATGAAGTTACCAAGAGTTTTAAACACCTAAAACAAACCACAATAAGCAGCTAAACACCTAAAAGACATAAAAATCGGTTCTAAGGTTAAAAACCCAGCAACACCGACCAAAAACACTTAAAACACTTACCAATTTTGCGAATTTCAGCCCTTTCTTTTTTCAAAACCAAGAGAAACTTCACTTTTTCTTCTTCTCCTTTTTTAGTCGACTGATGGCTGTAAAAAGGAAATTGCATGGGCAGCCATACCTCCTTTTAACATAAAATATTAAGTTTTTGTCCTTTTGACACTTTATTATTTTTCATTTCTATCTAGATACTTTTCCTTTTCCTTGCTTATTATTTTTCTTTCTTGTATTTGACAAAATTTCCGGGTGTTACACTTACAAAGGTAAAACACCTATGACTACTGAAAAGGAGATATAAATTGAATCATATAAATCAAATGCAAGATTTCTGATGACTGAAAAGGTGAAGCTGTTCCCATAAAAGGCTGAAGAAGATGTGATAGTTCTAAAAGCAGGCAGATCTCAAGAGTCCTTAGTGAAAAATAATATCATTACACTAATCAATAGTGCAAAGGATTCAAGAGCTGTAAGAACTGCATCTAGAGAATTCAACCATGGTTGTGAACAGAACAGAACAATCTTAAAAGCACCAACTAGATTAAAGGCCAAAGCTATCAAGAAAGTGCTATCTAAGTCATCCATGCCATCTGCCAAAAGCACTCATAGGTCAGCTACTCAGTAGGCTTCAATAGCCATAACTACCAAACCCAGTCCTGTGATATCTTTTATGAAGAAGGAGAAGAAAGATGAAGACAAATATATCCTAGCAGCTATACTTGAGTTGAAAGGATACAATTTGAATGAGACCATGGAGTGGAGTACTGATGAAATTAAATCAAAGCTGATAGCTATAACTCATGCTGAGATGGACAAAGCTGTTAAGTCAGCTCAAAGGAAAATATCTGAGATAGAGAAAAAGAAAGGTGATAAAGTTTAATAAGAGTTCAGGGATAGGCAACAGATAAAGCAATTTGTCAGATACTATGGTTTCTCTGGTAGACAAGTAGGACCGATGAGTATGTCAACTCTTGATCTGAATATCAGAGTAATCAAGAAGAAAGTTGTTGCTGGAGAGATACCAATGTGTGAATAAGCTAGGGAGCAATGGGAAAGACAACATGCCAAGTTAACAAAAATCACTCAAAAGTCCTTCCATCTGCTGACCAGGCCTCCATCTTCCCCTGACTTTTCATCAACTGTCTTTGATGATAAGAAGCCCATCTCTTTTGTGCTTTCTAAAAAGACAAGAGCTCTAAAGAAAGTTTTAAATGCACGATTGTTGATCCAGAAGTTAAGAAGAAAATACTCCAAGGACGTAGAGTGTTAGAAGCTGGGTATGTTTCTAGGTTGAAGAAATTTGTTGTCAAGAGGGCAAATGGAGATCATTTACTACGATCATGAAAATGAAGTACTTGATCTACCCCTTAACATCCTAGAGCAAATTGTTGAGTACTGTAACATTTTCACATGAAGGAATGAAAGTCCAAAATGCTGATGCATAAAGTACTCACATTAGTCAAGTATGATGATGGTGAAAAATTCCCTGAGCAGCACATGATCCCATAGTGGAGTGGGAATATGATCAGAAAAAGATTACTTCATCATAAGATCAATATCTAAAAGAGTAGTTTACTCAAGGAACCAACTAATTTGCTTTAGCCAGTTTGAGATAGATAACTTAAGCAGGCTAAGGCTAAGGAACCCAAGTAACGACTCTGAACTAAGAAAAATGGAAAACGTTTTGATGAAGATCTTCAATTCCTATCCTAGAATATAAAAGCAAGCTTTAGAGCACAGAAAGAAGAAGATACAAGTTGAAGCTGCTAAAACCACTTCATCTGCCGAACCCAACAATCAACCAACTTCACCTCCTCATACTTCACCACCTATTCAAACCACTAAGTAGGATTCTCCATAAGTCCAACAAGCCATTGATATAGCCAAATCCCCTACCCAAATCCTATATGAAATGTTAGAAGATACATTGATCATCATTGATATTGTTGATAGAATTAGACATGGGTTGGAGTATCAAGAAGAAGAAGAAAATCTCTCAGAATCTAAAGAAAAGGAAGACTCAGTAATAATGATATCATAATCAAGTGGGATTATGATTTCAAGACTAAGAGGTTTTGCATTGAAGGAAAGAATCAGACAAAAGCCTTCTTCTTATCTGAGTTGGATGTTCTAAAGCTAAGCCTTGAAGACTTAGAGAATAAGCACAAACTGATCTTAGAAAATGAAGACATGCTAGACAACTACAAATCAAAGGTTGCTATTCTGAAGATGAAGTTTGAAGTTAGGGATAATCAAAAGGAGGAAGAAGAAGTTCTTAATGTAACTCCTCTACGCATTCATGACCCAATCACTCATTGAAGTTATAGTTCCTCAACCAACTCCTTCACTCTGACATATTCTGGTGCTAGCAAAGTTGAAGTAAAAAAGTATGAGCTATTCAGACTCTCCCGGTACAACATGAAGGATTTCATAAATCTACATCTTGACAACCCTTTAAGAAAAAGAAGAGGATATATGTATGAGCTTCTACTGATCAGGATGCTTGAATGATGAAGATAGAGTTTTGGTAGCATCATCCTAGGGGTAATTTGTTAAATCATGAAGGATGAATCAACTGAAAATTCTAGATTTCAGCATTGGCCTTCAACTGTTGAATCAGGCCAAGTGCTAAATCAAGTGTCAAATGGCATATGTGGAATGACTGCTGATCAACATATGCTAGGAAACTGTCAAACTACATGTGTTGAAAGACTGCATTTCAACTACCGATCAACATATAACTCCATGATTTGCTGATCGACTGCTGCTGAGAACAATCATGTCTGTGCCGTCGGCTATTGTGTTTCACCTTTAGGAGACAACATAGTACTGAAGCTGATACACAAATTACCTGCTCAACTATAGCATCTGAACATGGAATAGTTTATTCTTATTGTTTAGCATAAAAGTCTTCATACTTGTATAGTTGAGGCAAACTTTCTAAGCTATTTGATTGTATCTACTGAATTTTAATCTTTGTACAAAACAAATTAATCAAGTGAATACATTAGAAAAACTTATTGTGTTTAGCTTTACTCAAGATATTTGTATTGTGGTAGTAAGCAACTAACTTAGATTCTACATTCATTAGTTATTGATCATTGAATAAGTTCTTATTTGTCTTAACCGACCTCGATCTAGCAAGTAGTATGAGAGCTTAGGCTCTTTATTTGCTTGAATTCATTTTTCAACAAATCCTTTATTTCTTCTTTTGATCACACTATCAAACACCACCCTTCTCATATTTCCCTAACCTTTCAAGATGGCTGATTTAGCTATTTCAAGCAAACCTGATTTGGAGAATGGGACTCAGACCAAACCTCCTATGATTACTCCACATGATTATGATACTTGGAAAATCAAAATGGAAGATTGCATAAGGAACAAAGCCATAAGATTGTGATTTTATTTCTGAATGGATCACATCTCCCCATGCTCCAAGTCGCTAGTGAAGATGGAGTAATGACTCCAAAAGATCCTACAAAGTATTTAGATGTATCTCTGAAGAAGATGAAAGTTGACTCAAAGTCTGTATACCTGATCAGTATGAGCATACCCAACAATATCATGCATGGCTTTAAGAAATTCATAATTGCTCAAAAGTTGTAGGAAATTTTGAAGGCAAGATTTGAAGATATTGAAGACATGAGGAAAGATAAAAGAGATGTCTTGAAGCTAACCATAACACTTTCCCTCTCTTTTTATTATTTTTCCTAGTTGATACCTACTTATTTTATCTTTTCTAAAATATTATATTAAGTATTCGAGTTATGTTAAATTTACATTTAATCATCTGAATTGTTTTAAATTTTATATTTAAACTTTCAAGTTATATCAAATTTACATTTAGTCACCTAAACTTTTTTTTTTACTTTTATACTTAAGTTTTCAAATTATGTCAAATTTTCTTTCAATCAATTCACAATAAAGATCGTTAATTATATATAGTAAAGTTATCATTTACGCATTAGCTATTTTTTTCTCTGTTGTGTTCGTTTATTAAAAAAATAAACATGCTTATGAACACTTCGTTAACGTAAATGCACACATAAAATTTTCATGAACTAATATTAACACAAAAGAAAGTTCAAAAGCATAAATGAATATTAACAATCATATATCTATTTAAAATAAAATATGTACTTAGACGTAATTATCATAAACATAATTAATACAAAACGAAGAAGTCTATAAAGATTTAACATCTGAATTTGCAACCTTAGGAACCAATAAACTTTAAGGCTATTTTATTATCAAGACTTTTACGATGCACATTTTTATGATTATATTTTGGTATTAAAAAGTATATAATATTAATAAATAAGATTAGGTTAGGTTATTAAACAAAAATAACATACTAAGTGCAGGAAGTCAGTAGAATGCAACACGTGACATGAGAATTGTTGTAGTGAATGAGAATATATTAGTATGAGTCATATTTGCGAGCAATTTAAAATAATTACACAAATTATCCAACCATGTCCAGTTTGTTATCGTTAAAATTAACCATATAAAAATAAACGGGCACCCTTGTGTTGCACCCACAAATATAATTATGCACGTTATACATCGATGCTTTAGGAAAAAAGTCAATATTTTTAAAAAGAAATATAACAATATCATATTTAATTTAAAATTTTATAAAATAATAAAATATACACATATTATTTGAATTTAAAAGGCAAAAAAGACCTAGATAAAAATCATCAATTATTAGCTTTCTCATTTTACTCCTCCCAGACCATTTACTTGCTGCCTTCTATACATGACATCCATTATAATTTCAACAATTCGTTATCTGGATCAAGAATCTATATCACTTTATAAACTTTACAACTTATGTTGTAGTTTGTATTTGCCCCTTTCTCTTAATAAACATATATATAAATATTAAAAAAATCCGGGGAGTAAAATATTAAAATACGAACGTATGATGGTTATATCAACAAGTACGTACGCGTTAATTAGTTAAGATACGTTTAACCCTTTTAGAATAAAAACCAAAGTGAATGCTATTAGTGCAAACGTAAATCAAGAAAGACTCGATTTTACAAGGCCAAATAAAACTTGGCAAAATAAAACTTGACATGATTGATAATGTCATATCGGCCATACAATACACATCATATAAAGTTTCAATGATTGAGATTGAACATATAAACGATATATAAATGGACCATAAAGTATTATTTTCAATTTGTTTCTTTGACATTAAAACCATCAATCTTATTCAATTGTCAAAGAGATGGACAATATAGTATACTATCAAAATGAACTTACGGAAAACATGATCCGTGAAATTTATAGTTTGGTGATGTGACCCATTCGGCCCATGTACTATGGTCTACAAAATGAAGGGCAAACTACCCACCCTTGACCATGAGGGATGGAGCCATGATGTTCAATGGTTAAAGGGCACCAACCCATGTGAATAGAACCATAGTTGAATGATGGGTGTCAAATGGCATGGGTTAATCGTGAAAATCAACATTTGTTGGGACATCATAATGGATTAATGGGTGGTTTTATTTCTAGTTTTCGGTTTCCTTTGAGTTGATAAGAAAGTAGATGATGGTGATGAGGTAACTACTAATATTAATTTTGGAGTGAACTAAATCATAAATAATAGCAAGTGAAAGCAATATGCCAATAGCTTAATCGAAAAACCAAGCATTAATAAAGTACATCAGAATTATATGTGAAGCTCGAAAGCAACATGCCAGTAGTTTAACCGATAAACCAAGCATTAAAAAAGTATATTAAAATTATATGTGAAGCAGAAAATCCAAGATAACAAAGATGGATAATGGTATTAAAAGAGCTTAACTGAGCCTAACCTTAGAGTGTAAATGACCCAAGCTCAAGTTGACTAACCATGATTTTACCTTGTTTGAGCCAGATTTGTAAGACTCAAACCCGTCTCTATACGAATCTTATGCTTATAGCTCGACTTTGACTTGTGAGTAATCTTACAAATTTGATTGTGGCTCATTTGTTAATCAATATTTTAATTTATATATAGAATATTGTATCTATAGTTATAATTATACGACCAGGGTTATAGTAAAAATACTATTTAGTTTAAAAAGCTTAAGAATGATTGTGTACTTGACACGTTTTCTTCTACTGTTTTAAAAAGAAGGGAATTATGGTCAGTTATCAAATACGTCAGCTCATTGTATGTTATACGTTTATTATTTCAAATATTAGTTTATTATGTCATATATATTACATAATTTGTTATATGTATTGATCATTGTGTTTTATGTTTTAGATAATTTTATGTTATTTTTATCATTGATTCTATAAATTATATAAACTTGTTATCTATCATTGTATTTTACAATTAAAAGTATACGATGATATACATTTACCAATTTAATTTTTTAAAACTTCTAATGTTGAAGATAACATAATATGTTATTTTTATTATTTTTATAGATTATATAAACTTGTTGTTATCTATAATTATATTTTACAATTAGTACAGAATAATGTTATTTTACCAATTTATTTTTAATACTCGTAATCTCTATGATAAGATAATAGCGATAAAAAACAGAACGAGACATTGTGTTATTTTGTTATTGTTTTTATATATTAGATTAATTAGTTGTTAATTTATTATCGTGTTTTACATAATGAAGATGCACAATAATATTATTCCATCATTATTTGTCTTTAAATTTATTATTTTAGAATAAAAATAATAGTATTCAAAAAAACATGTTAACTAGCAAAACAATATAATAAACCGCACTAAATAGACAATAATGAGAATTGAGCTTAAAAATATAAAAAAAATGTAATATTTTTATAGAAAAATACTATACTCGTTTAAAAGATAAAAATGCTTCTTATGGTGTAATTTTTATAGGAAGATAATTTCATACATAAAAGCAATTTTAAATAAAAATGGGTTAACTTACAAAAAGTCAACAAAAATAATCATTATTAAATTACCTTTCTAATATCAGGCATTGATTAAAAATATTAATAAGTGAGATTACTTTTAAAAATTTTTTATTTTAAGTTTATTTTTATTCGAATCTCTCTCTAATTATACATGTGACATAACATGGCTCACTTCAAATCTTAGCTTTAAAGGTCGATCTTGACTTGTGAGTAATCATAAAAAGTCGACATAAGCTTATTTATTAATTAACTATTTTTATTTTTATATAGAATGATATTATATAGCATGATATATATCATATAATGTTTATTATAATTATCCTAAATATTTAAAAAGCAGAGGAAAGGAGTAGAATTTTTTTTAGATTTTGAGTTTTCATCACATAAGTTATCAAGGTTTGCATATTTAGTCCTCCCTACTCTATTTACATATAGACTCATGGTTTGCATATTTAGTCCTCCCTACTCTATCATTTATATTTTGGTGTGCACAATCTGATGCTTGGTGTACTACTGAGTGATGCATCACGGTTGATTTTTGCCCTTTATTTGTTCCTTTTAGAATGCCACCGGTGATGCCACGCGCCACCTTGCCCGGTGCACTATCGCTTCCTCGCACTAGAAAGTCGGTTGTCTAAGTGGTGGTGGGTTTCTACTTTGTTTATGTCGGTGGTGACGATGGTAGGGTTGGTTGTCGGTCCAACACCCTTATGTGGTTCAGTGTGATTAGAAGGTGACCCTCTCGGTATGAGCAGTAGAGACAAAGGTAGTGCAACCGTCATTGTGGCCCCTTTCCTTCGGCTCCCTTTCATACCCAGTTAGGGTTTTTAGGTCTGCGACGTAGGCTGACGGCAGTAGGGACCAACATTGCTGTCCCTTTACTGTTATGCCCCGATTGGTTTTGTGGCAATGCTAGCATTCGATTCCCTATATATGGTTCCAAGTCTGCAGATCTGTGGCTCTCCCTGGTCTTGTTTACCATCATCGGTTACTACACACAGTTGTTTCATGGTGTTGATGATGATGATGACCGCCTCATTTGAGACCTGCCGTTAGGATTCTATTCTCGGTACATTTTCCATTATATTTACAATTTTCGATGCTAAATATGACTTTCACTTTAATGTTATTGATGGTTCGGTTAGGTATGGAATTGGTTTCGTGGTGCCAATGATGATAAATACCACCTGATTTAAGATTTGGATTTCATTCAATGTTCAACAATAGTTTCTTTGTTTTCTTTTTGGTTTGTTACTAATGTGTTGTTTTCGTGATGAGCTCTGAGGGCAGTGAAGAGATACCAAAGTGTTGTCAGTTGCATGGACATGACCATAGAGTTTCAAATCTCTTCGAGCCTGAACTTATTTACTTCTTGATCTGTTATTCTTTTGTTCGTTTAACATTTTGTACACTATTCATTACGCTTTATTGTACAAGATCGATCTACCTCATGAATTTTCGAGATCTAAAAATTGGTATAAGAGCTATGGAGCTATAATATTGATTTTGACAAACTTGAGTTGAATTTAAATAAGATTCAAGCTACAAATGTTAATTTTGAGGGAAAGACTAGTTTTATTTGATCATTTTCAGCTGGAATTGATTTAGTAGAGATCAAATACCTGTTGGAAAAGGTTCATTCAAGTTTTGAGTTTTTTTGATGATTAATTGAGTTACAATGATCTTAATTGAATCAATTTAGTAACAATTAAGCATATACATGAACTTAATTAACCTAAACGAAGCTTAATTATCATTTTTGAACAAATCAGTGATTGAATTAAGTGTGGAAAATTTCAAATTGGTCAGAGAGAATTTTTAAAAAATTTGAAAGTTCCACACGAAAAGTTGAAGTTTCACGCGAGAAGCATTGTTCTTAAATAAGGCGGTTACACATTTGATACTTATTTGTGCGAGAGTGTAGCTTTTCACAGAAAACAGTTACAAAACTTGTCCTGCGAGAAGTCTTGAAGTTGTCGCGAGAAGTCTTGCGGTTGTCACGCGAGAAGTTTGAATTTTGGAAGATTTTTTTTTTGAGTTTTGAAGTTTGAAGTTTCTTAAATGGCAATTAACCTAATGTCAAGAATTTTACTACTACTTTGAGTCTTTATACATAAATTGGGATAATTACTAACCTTTTGATATTGTTGAGCGAGGATGACTATGTTGACTGGGCTAATAGGTTCGAGAATCATGTCATTTACACCGAATGAAAGATGTGGAGGTCTATTAGGGTGAAATGGTTCAAAAACCCTAGCATCTCCAGGATTAAAATGATATGAAGAGATATGATCAAGATAAAACTCATGCCGCTATCACTACGACTTTGACCACTGAAATCTCTCACAAGTTTAAAGATTTCAGGGGGCTAAACTCTTATGGGATGCTATGGAAACACAAATCATGGGAAAGAAGCACATGATCGAAAGCAAGAAAGACATGTTCAATCAGGAGTTCAACATGTTTAACCATATCCTTGATGAAACTTTAGAAACTAAAATTTCAAGATTTGTCAAATTGGTGACAAAAATGAAAAGTGTTGGTATTACCTTGGAGAATATTGCTATCAACAAGAATCTCCTAAATTTATTACCTTAAAACTAGAAAAACTACTACACATCCATCAAAAGAACTAGAGACTTGTTCACACTAGCACTTAATGATCTAATTTCCACAATCAAGTCATACGAGATGGATAACAAACAACATGTTGCCAATCATCTGAACCCATGGGTGCTGAAGTTACATCTGTATATGCAAAAATGACTAGTAATCCAAATTACTATATAAGTTACTCACAGATGTGTCAACAACAGTAATCAAGAAGCCCGTTTATCCCTACAACTCTAGAAGCACCAATATCTCAATTCCATGTTTCCAATGCAAACCAATATTCTCCCATGAAAACTTAGTACTCGTCAGTTCTACTTCAACCATAAACAAACAAATCCCATAAACTTATGGTGGAAGCTCAAGAGTTGACTAATGCTGTTGAGATTACTCCACCAAAATTTGAGATGGAATCAATTGCTGCTAATGTTGTTGAGATTACTCTATCAAACGCTGAGAAAAACATTCTATTACAGATGTTGTTGAGATTACTCTAGCAATTGTTGAAACTCAAATGATCAAGGCCGTTGAGACTACTCCAGAAAATTCAACAGATGAAGAACCGAAAGAAAAAGACTATTCTGAAGGCATTAATGGTGAAGAAAGTGCATGATGTTGATGGAACATCTAATGACAAATATGAGGTATATACTTACTTATAGGGGTGTGCAAGAAATCATAATAACTAAACTATAATAAAAAAATTAACGAAACCAAACCGAAACCAATAAAAAAACCGACGGTTTGGTTTGATGGTTTTTAAAAACCGATTTCTCGGTTTGGTTTTGGCTTTGGTTTTTCTTGTAATGAAAACCGAAAAAACCAAACCTAAACCATACAAACCGAACTTCTAAGTTTAGAGGTGTATTCACACACTTATAAACATGATTAGTCTATTATTTATTTATTTAACTTACATTACCAAAATTTATTTTGAATATTTAGATTTCAAGAATAATCTTTAAACTTATTTGTTCGAATTGGTAGATTAAAATTGTTTTATTGAATTATTTGTTATTGTATTTTATGAATTGCAGTTTATATAGTTAAACATCAGATCTAACAGGGAAACCTACTGTTAGAGAAGTTGGAAATACTATTATGTCTGCTCCTCCACCACCACCACCAGCACAAGTTCACACTTCACTCAAAACCATTTACTCAATATGAAAATTGTAAACCGGTTTAGAGTTGGGCCTGAATTCACACACTGGGTGGGTTGCTGAGAAAAGGATGTATTTGTGAGGAGGAAAGCTAGAGATATCAAGTATTATTAAGATGAGTCTGAATGTCACACCCCCCGCTGATAGCGGAAACACGG
>BJCN01255762.1:0-10179 GCA_018326445.1 Flaveria brownii
ACCGGTTTCCAAACCGACCCAAACCGGTTTGATAGGGTTGGGTTTTTATGGTTTGGAACCGGTTCCAACCCGAACCGGTTTGGACCCAAACCGGTTTTGATCCACTTTGACCAAACCGGTTTTGGTTTGGAACCCGAACCGGTTTGGGCCAAAAACCCGGTTTATACACCACTACTCACAACTACATAAATTTACAATTCAATTTAAAACGTTTTGTCTAACATTGTATAGCAAACATGCTTTCATGATATAATTTTTAGGACTTAATATAACACGTTTACAATTGGGCATAAATATAACGTACGTTTAATCTTTTTTACATTCTATGATAACAAAATGCCAGTGTTATGCTTTTTTATTTTCACATGTCTTTAATTGATGCTGTTTTCATGTTCATGATTAGTGAATGAACTTCCATGTTGAAAGAGAATGCAAGGGAGTTCCTTTCCATCCGACTAACAGGCCTTTGTCATTCTTCTCAAGCGTGCAAGAACTCGCACATGAAAATTGTTGCAACACGAGGTTGGCCTGATACATACATGAATCACTTAGTTTGAGATCCACCATCCCAAAACTCGCAAAAATGCCTCCATGTGTTTAAATACACGCTCCTACTAATCCGCTTATCTCCCTTAGCTGCCACAATATTTTGCATTCCATTAGCAAAATGGACACTTTTCACTATTAGGGTTTTACAAAAAGTTCGTGGCTCGAAGTTCTCTCGAGAAAACCTCGAAAAAAGCTCGGCTTGAAAAAAGCTCGTATCCAAACGAGCCGGCTCGGCTCGGCTCGAATTCTAAACGATCCGAACTCGAACCAGGGTTAGCTCGGTTCGAGCTTGGCTCGTGGCTCGGGTCGTTGGCTCATGGCTCGGTTCGTTAGCTCGGCTCGTGACTCGGTGCATATAATATATGTATATATATATATATTTATATAGTAAAATAAAAAAATATTATTATTACTACTACTATTATTATGATTATTATTTTTATATTAGGATTTTAGAAAGATTTTCTTAAAATAAAAATGGATTCTTTTTAGAAACATTCGATGTTTTGTTTAAAAAATATATAACTTGATAGTAAATTGTTTATATTCAAAATAATGATCTTTGTTATCTAAATATGGAGTACTCAATAAAAGGTAAAAACCCTAATATATAATTTTTATGTTTTAATATAAATTAATGTGAAAAAAAAGTTTTAAATCGAGCCGACTCGAACGAGCCACGAGCTGGCTCGAGCTTTTCACGAGCCGAACTCGAGCCGGTGTTTTGAGCTCGTTAAAATTTTCGAGCCGGCTTGACTCGGCTCGATAAGCTTCGAGCTCGAGCTCGAACCCATCCTGACTCGACTCGGCTCGACTCGTTTACAGTCCTACGACTATAGCTCTATGAGCATCAGCTAGTTTGTTTGTCACCGGTTTCATAACCCTCCCCATCAGTAAACGATAGCTCATAAACGGTTTGACTTTTAGTAATCTACTCATGAAACTTGCAAAAAGATCAAGAGAGAGAAGAATCATATGATATTTGTAGCTTTGTCATAGTATTATTGGAAAGATCGGCTTTTGCTAAAGAGAAATTGGGCCATCAAAGACAGATCTGACCTCGAACTGGATCGAGCCCAACTCACCAAGCCTAAAAAGCCCACCTTTATGGGCCGCATAAAATGGTTCAAATCACATAAAGAAAAGACCAGGCCAGGCCCATATATAGTGTATGGGCTTAGCTTTGTTCCAAGTAATTGTAGATTTATAGGAGTCATCGAGTCAAGTTGAATATATCTTTTTTTTTTTTTTGAAACAACATAACTTATCTTTTTAACGTTCTAAGTTTGTTTAATTTGTATTGGATACTAATAACGAACGTACACAAACTTTTTAATACGAACTCAACCGAACAAAATAACAAAGTTACACCACCATCGTATCACCGCCTGTAGCACCACCATGCCAACAATAAACAAGACACAAAACATCACCATACATAATCGACGACACATAATAATGACAAGCAAAGGACAATAGTTATCATCTAGCAATGGAAATTCGCTTGTGGTAGCTTGCATTTTACGGGTAGCCCCATGGCATGTTTCAAGTCGATGTCATAAAAACCCAACATGCTTGAGCCTTTCAACTTGCAAAAACAAGGCATATCTGCGTTAGTTAGCGCTGCACAACACTCCGGTGTCGGTAATGGAAGAGGATCCACACCTTTTGCCACTGCGGGCTGACAGGCCTTTAGACCATCGGTGGTCACCCCACAGATGAGGAACCCATTTGTAGCCATGGGTCCAGTCACGAGGGTCGCGACTAGAACAGTGGTTACAATGGCTAACTTTGTGGACTCCATTGAAGATTCTCACTTGTACTCTTGGTGTATTGCCTATTGTTATATTTTTTTTTTGGTGTTAGCATCGTTGGTTTATATAGAGAAAGAAAATGCACTACATGCATGCATTTTTGGATATGTGGTGTGATGATACTCTGGCCCTAAATTTTTTATTTACACATTATTTATTTAGTTAATCGATCGGCTCAGGTTCTCTAAGAATCAAACTCCCATGTGATAATCATAATAAAGATAGGAATAATTGTGAAACTTATATTTATATTTTTAAAATCAATTCTATTGCTAAAACTAATTATTAATTTACATATTGTTTGAAATATGAAGGTTTTAAGTTTTAACCTAATAAAGATAAAAAAGAATGCCGAACACTAGAAAACTTTAATTATAATTACAACTTATTTGCATCGGTTTGGATTCAAATATGATTTACCGCTTCTCATATATAAATATAAATGTTTATATGACTCAAAATGCTCGTGAACTATTTAAAGTTGACAAAGTCGATTAGGCTCTTTCCCTTCCACCGCATAGCTGCGGCAAATACTACGAGCCTTCGGTCCCACGCATTTAACCAGTTCGTGTGGTTGACCGGTTCCACCCATAACCCTCATTTGTTGAAGCGAGTTGAATTTAAATAAGTTTCGAAACTCAAGCTTAATTTGACACTCATTTAACAAATAAGTTTAAGCACAAGCTATATATGTCAAGTTTGATTAGTCTCATGAATCTAAATAAATTTTATATTTGATTAGTCTCATGAATCTAAATCAATTTTATTACTTATATGATTATAATAGTATTTATCTAATGAGATATACTATATGATTATATAATACAAATTAGATTTTAATAATTTAAAGCATCACTTATTAACCCCGGATGATAATTCATATTTAATTTACTAATAGTATAATCACCAACGATTTACGGTTAATTGCGTTTGAACAAAATCATAATTTGTTTAGAATATTAATTAACTAGGTTAAAGCCCATGTATCACATGGTGAAATAAATAAAATATATTAAAATCATTAGTTTTATAATATTTTATTTTCTAGATATTATCAGCAATTGGTGAAATAAAAATATAATGAGTATTTAAAAGTTATAACAGATAATGAAATTAGAAAGTATTACTCTATATTTAAAAATAAAATATATCTATAATCATATAATTTAGTATATATTAAAAAATTATTAAAACAATAATATTTATATTTTAAATGTTTAATAGTTACTTTACTTATTTGTAATAATTATCATTTAATATGAGAGAGACAATAAATATAAATATAAATATATTTATTTTAACATATTTTTGTAAAAAAAGAAGGTCAAATTGATTGTTTTTAAAATTTTCGTATTAATTTATTATGAGAGAGAGACGGGAAAATGATTTTTTAATATGTTAAAATAATGACACGTGTCTTTTAATATGTTAGAATGATGACATTTATCTTAAAAAAACCTTTTTTTATATTAAAGCATACATTTTTGGAAAGTACGTAATAAGCATATTGTAGTAGAATGTTATGGTGTGATCTCGTGGAATGTGTTACTGTCATACTTGACCTTATTCATCACGGGTATGCTTAGGATTATGAAACAATTATCTCTACCTTTATATTTTGCTCAAAATATTAATTCTTTAGTTTTTCTATTTATTTTTTTATTATGACCTCGTGACATGATACCAAAAGGAGTATATCGTTGTAGTTTTTCCTTTGTCTCATTTACAAGTTGCAAAAACTTTATGTGTGGTGGAAGGAGGTCCGACGTAGATCTAGACTTCCAGTTTAAAGTAAAGTTAAAAAAAAAAAAAACATGAATTCATATTTGATGTCTCACACATTTATTCAAGGCGTAGTTAACATTTGTATTGTATAATATAGTGTGTAGTATTATGTTGCGACACATCAAATGACATGTGTAGTGATTTTATCTGGTGATTATAAGTGATAGATTGGCTATCTCCAAGAGTTTATTTTAAAACCTAGTTGAAAGTAAAACTAGATATAAACAAACAAACAAACAAACAAACAAACCCAGTATATCCCACTCAAGAGCAGGGTCTGGAAAGTAAAACTAGTAAAACTAGATATCTCGGATCAAAATTTACTCTAGCAAGTCATCACTTAAAAGTAATCTCATTCTTAATGGTTATAAACTCTTATACATCAATCAAGAAAAAACAAAAAAAAATATGACACCCTACATAAATCCTACATCGGCCGTGGACAGAAGAGATTCCTGGTTCATAAGGAATGTCTTGCCTCTAATATCATCGACGTGTTTTGGACGTATAAGTTGTGGATGAGAGGATAACTCCACAGTTAACCGTGCTCAGGTGTCAGCAATCCAGTGATGGGTGACCTCCCTGAGAAGTTTTCACCCAGGTAACCAAAAACAAATCCGTGAGCTCCTCGTGAGCAAAGCGGACAATATTGGTGGTATGAGAGGCCGGGTGTTACAAAAAACTTATAAGAGGATTTGCATAATTAATCCTATATAATATAATGTGATTAAATTAGACTGCCCACGAGATAAGCTGAAAATAAGAAGAAAAATGCCAACGAAGAATAATATCTAAATAAAATAAAATAAATTTGATCAAAACATAAAACTGGCAATTTAATCCCCTAACCCAAATAATTATAAGTTAGGTTACACCTTTGGTGTACCGATGATTATTCTTTTTATTGTTTTCTTTCACACCCTCTAAATCTATTACTAAACCTGCATCAATGTCAACAATTGAAGATGTAGGCATGTTAATCTCATAAGATTTGTCCTAAAGTTGGCAATGATCATAATAGTAATCTCCTTGCAACCTTATGTGGCAAGAGTAGATATGTAACAACATAAGGAAAGGGTCATGCCTAAGCCTTCGACCATAAATTAGCATCGACTATAGACAAGGATGCTAACTTCACCCGAGAAGGATAACATCATTCCTATTGATAGCGTAGATAAGCATAATAAAAGGTGTTGTGGCAAGAATACATTGGCACGATCGAGACCTCCATAAAAAAGAGTACGTCAATTCAAGAGTTAACTTTATAACATACAAACCCTACTTTTATCACGATAAGGAAATGTAAACACCTACCCCATGCTAAATACCAAAAGGTGAATGGCACTAAAGCATAAGGGTCAACTTATTATAGGAAAATGGAAACCGTTTGAGAAACAAAGGTCAAATGGTTAGATTCATGAAGATTAAGCCTCCCAACCAAAAGTAACATGATCACAAGAGAATCCCTAACGCATGGAGTTTCCATTATAAATAGTAGGCCACAACACAAGTTCGGTCATCCTCAACAATCACTCACTTCCCTCCAAAGGAAACCCTATTGATTCTCACGCCGAAGGCTAATCGCAAGTGACCATCTCCTACGGTGAGACTAAAAATGTTGCTTTTCTTAACAGGCATCATACGAGCTATATCTAGTGGATCACTCTCGTTACAGCAACAAGTGGCCCCCATCGTGGGGCACACTCTATACTAATTACCTACAAGAGTGTCTCATCTCCTCGATTACTTTGTCAAATCTCTTTAATTTGCTTTGATGGAAAATACATCCATCAAGATTGCTCAAGTTCAAAGAGACCCTCCACCTCCTTTGCAACCAGACTCACCACCTATGATCACTGACATGATCAAGCTAACACTAGAAGGTGTGCGAATTTCACTCGTCTCCAAGAGTTGATCAATGATTATGCCCGTTCCTAACGCCTAAGGGGCATTAGGGAACGCCTTGTGTACGAAGAGGAGCCCAGCGTCTCATTGAACCTGGCTCCACAACCTTGTGTCAAACAAACCCAAATCTTACAGGGCGTAGACATTTCCCATAAAAGCTCTTGCAGTGTCAACTTTGCAAACCACCCTGTCGTATCCCCTCGTCTCCCAAGGATTCCCAAACCCATATCAAAAATAATGTCTAGGCATGGGTCAATGGCTCGTTAATAGCAGTCAGGGTCAGTCGTTTCCCACGAGTCAAAAACTCATTATGGATCAGTCCTTTAACACATTAGAATTTAATGTGACGCTCATAAGGAGAAAATTCTTCAACTACAATGCATTACTATGAGAACATTTTCCCAAAGCCATAATTACCAAATTTTCAAATCATGTAGTTATAATATGATTGTTCAAACGTCATTCTGACTCTGTTATTTACTAACCAAAATATACAGAGATGGTGTTCATCATGGAGAAGACGCCCATATTATTATCAAACCTGATATCGTGGAACAATTTTTTGATATAATACAATAAAAAAGGTTCTACAAGGTGAAAACGGGCGATGGTCGGATATTAAAATAGGTAGCAGATGCTAGATAACTACACACCAAGGTTATGTATGCTTTGAACCAGAATGAGGAGAAAAAGGTTAACAACATACACATGGAGGTCAAAATAATTACCCCGAAGGCGTTGACCAGGCAAGGTAATGTAGGAAGATCTCCTTCTGTTCCTTGGTGAGGGAAACAACCATTTGAGTAAAAATCTGACAGTAATTTGTCTTTTCTGGTGAACGTGTCGATTAACCAAGAACCGACAATTTCTTCAGATGATGGGATGTCGTTCATAATAACACGCCGAACATGGATATGAACTTCAGATGGGGCAACCCCAAATGCATTATCTAAGAAAGTAGGGCAGCGGTGTTTGTAGCCAATGGTTATATCATACACTGCATAATATCATAAATGAAAAAGATTTGTTAGAAGAGAACAAAAATCTTTCAACATAATGACAATGTCAAAGCACCAAACGCACAGCGTATGTAATATTAAAAAAAGAATACAAAAATCAAAATCACCAAGAAAGACAAGTACCTGCATCCAAGCAGCCTCTTAGTTCCTCCAAGCAGGCAGCAAAACCTTTTGCTTTTGGGAGTAAGACATGATGTAAAATAGGTAGCCCGTGTTCAGAAGCAAATTTCTGGCTACGAACACACTTCTGTTCACTGCACCGTGATAAAAATATTAAACAGATATCAGATACTAAAGTAAAAAACACAAAACAATAAACATCAATCTACATGAGCTTTCACGTTTCTGTAGTTCCTTCCTTTTATTTACGAATAGGTTGATTCAGTTTGTGTTTTATATCTAATGGGTAAAAACAAGTTAAGTTGCCTAAAGGGTATTTTTTGGAGGCATAACACCTCACAAATCATAATTATTCAAAAAAAAATTATTATTATAAAAATAATATGCAAGTTTTATAATCATTTTTGACACACTAATGGTTTGTAAAAACTTTAGCAATTGGGACAAAGAGCATTCCACTAAACCTAACTTAAATTGTACCAAAATAACCCATTTTGACATGTTACCCAACCCGCGCATTTTGCCACCTCTAGACCTGTAGGAGAAAGTATAATATAAACATTACGTGAAGTCAGTGCCCTCTGGAAAAATAGCAAGCCAGAGAGGATCGTGATGATTCTTAAAAGTTGAAAGCATATGGCGCATTGGTGCCTCATCTATCTCCCATTTCCTCTCGACTGAAATAAACTCCAAAATTTGAAAAGCCCAGCCAAACACAGGCAGCTTCATTAAACTGCTCTTAAGAACATATTTAATATACCCTAAACGCCCCTTCCGCATAGCAAGGTCCCATAAGTACATCCAGTCAACCTCTGTTCTGTGATTTGCAATTATCAACACTCTCTCATCTGCGGGAACAGTTTCTCCAGAGAATACCACTTTTGTTTTGTTTATTTTCTCAAATAAAAGAGGCCACAAAGCCAGCCAGCTGCCGAAGAAAAAGGCAGTTGCCTTTCTGCTGTAATGTATATTAAAAAGTCTTAAGATAACGGCTGTGATAAAACCACAGTAGACTAAAATCACGAATGCTGTTGAAAGTAACACCAGTAAACAAAACACGCCCCTTAAGAATCTCAATGGAGTTAAAACACGAGTTTCTGGTACATTGTTGTTAACTTCCATCTTTTCTCACAGTGTCCAAAAAATTCTTTGTTTAACCATATGGTGTTGCAATTAAAAGATGCAAAAGGAACTAATTGGCACCACAGAAAACTTTGGGCATGGGATGATTTGTTCCTGCCAGAAAAGAGTTGATATAAGAACCTTAGCATGAGTTGGAAATATCATTACATGTAAATTGTTCAAACATCACACATAATTACATAATCAAGGATGATATAAAAGAAAATAAACAATTGAAGACATGGTAATATGCGAGTTAGAACTGCCATTTCAATAGAGGTGGCACAATGTGTGGTTTAGGTAAAAGGTAAAAACTGACAGGGTTGGGTTGAATCAACACTTTTGTGCACATTTTAAAAATTTTATAATTGCATGAAAAATGCTTTCTAGAGATACCAGTATCACTGGTTAAAATAAAATATAAACCAAAATTAACCTATTTACCTAAAAATTTAAAATTTCAACCACCAGATTTAATCATTCGCTCATAAAATTCAGTAATATGTCAAAGATGGAAGACTGAAAACGAAACAGCAAATTTGTCACCCTAACTAAACATCTAAACTGTTTCTTACAAATTTGAGCCTGAGTTCCATATCCAATACAAAATGTCTGTATGATTATGAGGAAGTGAGGACCCACTGATTGATGAAGAATGATTCTTTGACAAATGCTCTAAATGACAAAAAGTTTGCATTTAATCCTTCTGTCTGAAGGAGTGTTGAATGAAAAATGACTTTTCAATAAGTATTCTAAATGACAAAATATAAAAGCGCATGATAGCAAAAATTAATTGTTTGCTAAGTGTTTTTCAATTATAGTGCCTTAAGTTAGCACCTTCAGGCCCATTACTAGCAACATCATGCATGCAAACTTCATAATAATAAAAAAGCACCACATCACCTTTTTCTAACTAATCGTATGTTTCTTTTAAGAAAATAATAGAACATGCATGATGTCAGCAAAAATAAAAAGCCAACACATATAGAAATTGTAGAACACTTTTGCAAAAGGAACATCTTCAAATTATAAACCTCCAACACCTAACAATACATACAGAGCAAAAACAGCAGGCCACTGATTAACTAACAGCACATATACCTTAACAAAAAGTTTTCTATAGACATGAACTGGAGCAGGTAGTGTTGTTGTATTTCGTTTTCAATGGATATATAATCGTTATGTTCTAATTTCTAAATTATAACTTCCTAGCAATTTCAAGGGGAGTATGTATGTACTTTTTGTTATTGCATGTCACAAGCCTGCCCACCACACAATAAAGAAAAAAAATACTTAGTCTGGATCCTCTTGAGCTAAGCATAGCACGATGCATGATCAAGTTGGCAGATAATAAAAAAATTACAGAATATGTGTTTCCAAACATCAGGTCAACTCAGCGTGACACTGTAACATCGTATTATGTAGCACAAAGTGCCCTACATCATTTACATTGACTAGTAGATACACTGAAAAAACTTGTATAACCCACTCACACCAATAAAGGCTTCATTGATGGACCAACTAAACATATTAATGCATGTTGTATTCAATATCATACATGTTTGGTCATGGCAATTAAAACCTGTTACTACATGTAGTTGGTAAATGCCAGCATTGTTTTAATAAGATTCAGTGGCATTGTTGTATTCAATATCATACATGTTTGGTCACAGCCATTTAAACCTGTTGATTGATGTATTCCGTAAGGCGCGTAAGACTGTAATCTAATTTGTTATTTTACCTATTGTTCTGCACTTGACCCAAATCATAATATTATAATCTAAACTTTAAAGTTTCATTTGTGTAGTGCATTAGTACTGCTTCTAACTACTACTTAATAAAGCTCTCATTGGGGAATTTCATCA
>BJCN01256371.1:0-11210 GCA_018326445.1 Flaveria brownii
AAACTAAAATTTGTCCCATTATCACAAATTTTAGGATGTCGCACTTTCATTACAAATTGCTTAATCTCATATCTGTTTCTCCTCTTACCTAATATATATATAAAAATTAATGTTACTGAGCTAGTTTTAGTTTTATATAATAAAATAAGATTTTACTTTCATTCATGAACACATAATAACCATACATAAATGTTTACATGGCTTTCATGACATTTGTTATTGTATTCATTATCTTTCTTTTATTCTTCCATTTATATTATTTATTTATTCCTTTATTTATTTCATTATATTTCACCTTATTGAATTTGTATCATTAATCTTCTACTTTGTTTTACATAATATTTTTCCATTATTATCTTCATCAAATCATGCATCCCATACCATATACATATACATGCATCATATATGAGCTATCATGTAATTAAAGCATATAGGAAATCACATCACATCAAAATCAACCCTAAGTTAAAGTTATACCTTGGTCAACTATGAGTCAAGGTTCATAGCGGTAAAATATTCTAAATTCAGTCAAGTTTGAATAAAAGAAAACAGGTTCGGGTGGTTACTCACACACAAGTGAGAAATTCACCTATGGGTATGTTATTGTCTACCCTGTAAATTTTCTAAGTACAGACAGATTCGTGTGAGTTGGTATCTACGGTTGAACAATACCATATTCAAGTGAGCAACTTCAATTTCGGTGAATGACATATCCCATTCATGTGAGTTGGATACTTAGAAATACTTCTAAGTATGGGCACATTCGGATGGAACTCATATACGGTGAACATTGCTAATGCGGGTAAACCTATTAGATGCTGAACATAATATCTATTATTTGACCAACGATGATCAGATACAAATGAAGAGACTAATATACAAGGATGATAGTATCTAATTCAGTTATTTATAATCAATGCATCTAACCATTATTTTCTATGAAGATTCTAAGTATTGGCATATACGGATGGGTAGGGCACATGTGGTTGAACATACTCAGGTATGGGTGAACTAGAACATCTAACATTACACTAAGGCCAAACAGATTCTATATATTATTTTTGGCTTGTTTTCTATAGATCTAAGCTTCATATATATCTAGCATTGCATGCAACAACATCCATACTTAATATACAACCATTAAAACCTATATAATCATAATTTCACCATAATGTAAAAACTTTACGTATGGAAACATAGCTGGTAAAAAACCATTAATATAGGTATGCATATTAGCTCAAAAAACATCTAAAATTATTAAAACATGGGGATCTAGAACTCATCTTATGAAGAACTTGCACAAACCCTAGAATAAAGCTTCAGTTCCATTGAGATCTAAGCATGAACACGTAAACATCCAAGCTTTAACAGCAGATCCGTTTATTATACACATATGATCTTATTTTGCTTGGATCTAATCATAAATTTGAATAAATTCCTTACCTTCGTGCTTATTTTCTGCTTTCACCCTCTAGCTAAAAAACTCTCTCTCTCTAAAACTTTTAGTAAACTTTAAGGACCACTACAAGAAATTTAGGTCTTCACCTACATATACTAGTGTGTTACTAAAAGTCCACTATTTGTGAATGGTTGTCTTTATCTACACATAAAATAAGTGTCATAATGTGTGGCCTCGTGCGTGTGGATATAGATCATTACCCACACATCAATAATGTGTCGGCATATATCACATTATACCTACACATATATATGTCGCAAAATGTCATTCATGCGTGTGGGTAGAAGAATGATGATTTGCTTGGTTGTCTGCTGATGTGACAGATGACATGACAAATAACATGACAAGTGACGTGAATTTTAGTGATGGCAGGGTATGTCTTTACAAAGTGTTATTAACTCGTGTCATAAATAAATGTGTTGGTAAAAATAATATTAGACGTAGGTGAAAGTGATAAATATGTAAGCATTGATTTCGATGTGTAAACAACAAAAATATAGATGTGTTGGCAAAAGTATTTTGAACTGCGGACATTAACAACAATATATGTAGTTAATAATCTTCAAACACATATAAACAAATACAAAAATAAAATAGAAACATATGTAACCAAAAATTACAATTCTTAATTACAAATGTTGAAACATCATCGTAAACCACAAAAAGTACAGACAATTCCCACAAATTGAATGAAAAGTGAGTCCATGTAAATAATCAAGACCTTGCAAACAACAACGCTCCTTCCCCAGTTATAGAAATGGAAATATTTCAACTTACAAAACAAAAGCTACTCATAAGTCGCTATGAGTAAATAGAAAATTCTAAAACTATTTCTCTCGTTCATACTTTCACCACACTCTAATTTATCATCTTGAGATTGCGCTAATGTGCTTGGTGGAAGCATGATATTACTCTTAATCAATATTTGTTCCGTAATTGCATATTTACCTTTTAATGATTCAACTTTAACGACTAGCTCGTTATAAGTAGGATGCTTTAATTTTAGAGTAGTACCAGTGGTCTTACTAGCAATAACTAGATCACGTCCACACCCATGCAAATGAATAGAGCTTCGTCCAAAAACCATCTCAATAATCAACCTATCCCTTGTTGATTCCATAAAAATATTGGTTTTTCCGTTTAATCATATCTTCCTGTTAGGAGGGGAAAAAAGACAAATAAAACTACCTTTAAAAAAAGACAAACAAAACTACCTTTAGTAAAACATGTAGTGTATATAAAGGCACATACACCATATAAGTAATTGATAACACATGTTTCCCGCTTGCAGCCGGCACCCCTTAGACCCCGCTACTAGGGGCGTTGTCCCCGGTCCTCCACCAAGGGAGCGCTGCCCCCTGAAACGCCCAATTACTTTGCCCCTAAAAAGGTATTCGATATCAAAGATCATAATAAACTCAAAAGAGTTCGCGCTCCACGCCTCCTGACTTGTTTGATAAATATTATGATCACATTGATCATTAATTAATCCAATTACACTAAAATATCTAACATGCTAACTCGAGTGCTTGATCAACATTTTACTTCCAACATTATATTTATCAACAAGTGTATGATTTACCTCACATTCATTAATAATTAGCTAGGATTCTTCAAATCTAAGTGAATCAAAGAGTCTAGCTCATAATAGCTACAAAAAACACACACAACTTGAATAATCAAAGAGGTGAATGGTTAAATGAAGTGATTATCAAACCAAATTAACATAAGATGGGTTTTATAATGTATGGTTTTTCCTTGAAATGCTTGATCTTCAATCTTGACTTTTAATCTTGTAAAATTTCTTCTAAATAAAGCTCAATGTCTGAGAGAACTGGGGTTATTTTCCCTTTAATTTTCGAGTTTAGGTGAAATAGGAAAAAAGAAAGGCTAAAAGGAGATCTGATTCGTGTTATGACCATGACAGAAGTGTTATTATCATAACACTTGTCAGGATGAGATTTTATGCTTGTCATGACAGAATCAGTCATGACCATAAAAACCTTCAAACTTCTAAAACCTTCATTAATTTCTTATATTTTTCTTTTGAGATTACCAACAGACCATCCAAAACTACAAAATCCAAATTAATCACAATTAAGTATCGATAAAGATGGATTTGTAGTAACAACGCTCAAAATGCGAAAGAATATGCATTATTAACATATATGGTTATTCACTTATCAATTCTCAAAATGCATTAATTAACTTGTTATAAAAAGTATAACCAACATTAAATCGATAAAATGGAACTTGCTCATGAGATCAAGTTTGAATTTTCAAAGTTGAAAGATATTACCTAGAGAAACTTAAAAGTTTAAACAAACAAACAAACAAACATACCCAGTTTATTCCACTGAAAGTAGGGTCTGGGGGATAGGTGGTGGCCAGTCATTCCTTTATCTTGGGAGACAGAGAGACCACTTTCAAACAGACTACCGGCTCGACAACTATTACAACTAAATAATAGTGCACATCACATAAGCATATATCATATAAGAGTTTTCTATATGCATATGCATGTTAATATGCAAAATAACCAGATTATATTGCATACATCACACATCACACATCACATAAGCAAAAGCATACGCGTAACTAGAATATATTGCATACCTCGCATAAGCAATTACGTACACGTCATAAAAGCAAACACAACAGCATTGGAACGTATTTGAGTCAGATAAATTTTACTACGATATTAGGCAAGGAATTAGGCAGATAAATTTTACTACGATATTAACAATACTAATAGGGCAATTAGCACTAAGGCTTCGCCTACATTGGATAAATAACGTTCCCATACACATCACGTGAGAACTATCGCATCAAGGCCCACTAGAAGTCCCTAACTTTAATTTTACGCCTCCACTCACTCCTATCCTCGACCATGTGCTCGAAGACGTGCAACTCTACCATATCCCGGCTAATCATCTCATCCCAGGTCAACTTAGGTCTTCCTCTACTCCTCTTACCATCTAAGGTGATGTTCTCTACTTCTTTAACTGGCGCTGACATCTATCTCCTCTTCACGTGCCCAAACCATCTCAATCTACCCTCTCGTATTTTATAACCTCTAGTCTGTGCCGGAAGACGTCGTTCATTATCTAATCCAACCTCATTTGTCCACACATCCATCTTAGCATTCGTATTTCTACGACCTCTATTTGTCTCTCGTGCAATTTCTTCATGGCCCAGCAGTCTGTTCCGTATAACATAGCCGGACGAACTACCACTATTTATAGTTTTCCCTTTAGTCTTGTTGGAAACCTCTTATCACACAAGATCCCTGATGCTGCTTTCCACTTGCACCATCCTGCCTGAACACATGGGCTACATCACCGTGTATCTCTTCGTCATCCTGGACGTACGAGCCTAGATATTTGAACCTAGACGTTTGTGGGACCGCCAGGCCCTGAACACTAATTTGGGTTTCCTCTTCATTCGCTCCACTGAAGTTACAGTGCATGTATTCCTCTTAGAGCGACTTATCCTAAAGTCTTTGCTCTCTAGTGTCGCTCTCCACTGTTCTAACCTGTCGTTCAACGCCCTTTTAGATTGTGATATTAGCATAATACCGTCTGCAAACAACATGCACCACGAGACTGTATCCTGTATAGACTTGACAATCTCATCAAACACCACTGTAAAGAGAAATAGGCTCAAACTAAAACATGAGCAGTTCAATATGGAAATTCAAATCAATGACTTGTTAAGTTTGTTGAATTCAGCACGTACGAGCTTGCGGAAGCAAAGTTCAGGGAGTTAAATGCATGGGTGCATCAAAGAAGTTTCAAAAACTTCTGAATGCATGAATCTAAAGCAAAATTAACAAGTATTAAATATAATAGTGTTGCACGCTCCTGATGTATATACGAGCCCAAGCATGACTTCTTAGAATTGAAAGATACTAAACTTGGTGCTAATATTAAAAGTAAAGAAGTTTTGACTGAAGATATTAATATATATCTAAAGAAAACATAATAAAAAGGACAAGTTTTTTTCCTTAAAAAATTATGTTCTCACAACTGAACCAGTTTATTTTTTTAGCAATTGCATCTTCAAATTTGACTCAAATAAACACAAAAAATATGAGTCAAAAGCCTTAACTACAAAAGCTAAGCCTAAACATTTCAAAAAACTCAAAGTGAAAATTTTGAGATCTCAAAAAAGGTTTCGAAGAAAGACACTAAAATATTCAAATAAACAGGCCAACCAAAAGAACAAGCCAAACAATAGATTGTCTTGACAGAGTCAAAGAAAAAGTCAAACAACAAATTTTTTGAAAGTCAACAAAAACAAAAGGCTTGTTTCATCTAAGGTAAATTTTACCTTAAGCTTCTTTTATCTAAGCCAAATGTAATCGGATCGCCATGATTGTTTCTATAAATCAATCAATTATTCTGAAAATAAAAAAACCACGGATGGTTAAATATAATTAAATGTCAAAAAGGAGGATTGGTGCTAATTTAAAATGCAAATTGGTACCAAACAAAGCTGATTCTGATAGAAAACTCATCGGCACCAATAGATATCAGTACCAACAAGATAATCTCTCATCTGTAGGAAAAGTTGCTACTGAAGAACTAGACTCAGCACCTAAAGGGGTTGCTACAGACTCCAAAAATTATCGAATGTCTTATCACATGAGTTGACCCGAAACTTTTTTCTACCCAAATCAACACATTTTTTTAAATAGAGTGTCATAATTGCCACTCTTGCCATCATGGGGAACCTGAGACCTAATTTCTAAGTCTTGGTCCCAAAAATTGACATCCACCAGTTGTGGATTTTCTGTTGTTGTTGCACCCTCCAAAATCACTATCTGAGTATGAGTAAATACTGAAATCTCCATCTTTTGGATACCACAGTCCTAGAGCTGGTTTTCCTTTCAGGTATCTGAATATTCTCTTCACAGCATTCAGATGAGACTCCTTTGGATCTGATTGATACCTGGCACACACACACACACATCAAACATTATGTCAGGCCTACTGGCAGTTAAAAAAATTAAGGATCCGATCATTGATCTATACAATCTCTGATCTACAGATTTTCCAGCAGGGTCAAGCACAATCTTGTCTATTGTTGAATCATGTGTTTTGCATGAAGATGTATCAGCAAGATTGTATTTCTTCAAAATCTGGTGTATGTACTTTTCTTGATTGATGAAAATTCCATCTGTTTTCTGATGAACTTTTAAGCCAAGGAAAAAGGTCAATTCTCCTATTAAGCTCATCTGAAACTCAGATTTCATTAACTTTTCAAAACTTTGACAAAGTTTGTTGTTGGTTGATCCAAATATTTTGTCATCTACATATATCTGAACCACCAAAAGATCTTTATATTCTTGTTTGAGAAAGAGAGTCTGATCAATAGTCCCTCTTTTGTAGCCATGCTTCAGCAAGAAGGATGATAATGTTTCATACCACTTTCTTGGTGCCTGATGAAGTCAATATAAAGCTTTGTCTAGCTTGTAGACTCTATGTGGGTAGTCAGGATCCTCAAATCCAGGGGTTGAGCCACATATACTTCTTCATCAATTTTTCCATAAAGGAAAGCACACTTCACATCCATTTGATACATAGTGAACTTCTTGAATGAAGCATAAGCTAGAAAGACACTGATTGCCTTAATTCTTGCAACTGGACCAAAGAATTCATAATAGTCTATCCCTTATTCTTGAGTATATCCTTGAGCAATCAGTCTGGCTTTGTTTCTCATGATTATACATCTGTAATCCAGCTTGTTTTTGAAGAACCACCTTGTTCCAATTGGATGTTGACCTTAAGGCAAGTTTACAAGATTCCGGACCTTTTGTTTTCTGAATTGTTGTAGTTCTTCTTGCATAGCTTCAAGCCAGCTATTGTCCTTTAGAGCAGCTGTAATGTTTGCAGGAACAATCTGAGATAAGAAGCAAGTGAACAGGAAATGTTTACCACTCCCCCTTTGCCTATGATAGTTCTTGCATTTAGGTCTCCTATGATATTATCTGATGGATGAGACTTATGAATTCTGGTTGTTGAAATAGTATCAACTGGGATGGTTGATTCTAAATTTGTTAAATCCATTGGATCAGCAAAATTTAATTGTGATGAGGAGCCTATGAAGTAGTCAAAAAGTTTTTCAGGTTCAACATAGTCAGCTTGAACATCATCTGCATCATCAGCATCATGGTATTGTTTAGTAGGAATTTCTACGGATGTATCTTGTTCTTCCGTAGGAGTTACAGCAACATCTATGGATTGAGGTTGTTGATCTACTGACAAGTTTTGTTGATTCAAAACATCTTTTACACCCCTGGGAGCATCGATCGCAGCATTATTTACATCGACTGATGAAGTATGATCATCTGCGGATGTATATTCATTGACTGCGGATGCAGAATTTCCTTCTTCGGATGTATCTTCATGCTGCTAACTTGTCTAGTTGTTTGATTGTTGCTGCAGAATGTTTGGAGGTTGTTGCCTTGGAGGATCAGCTGAAATTGACACTTCATTCAAACTTGGAGGAACAAATGGATAGCATGTATTAGCAAAACATGCATTGATAAAATATCCAGCATTAAATGACTCCGTTAATACATCTATATCAAATACCCAGGATGATCCTTTTACAGTTATTGTAAAAATTGATTCATCAAAAGAAACATTAGGAGTCTCTTCAACAATGTTATGTTCTGGAATGTAAACCCTATATGATTTAGATGTGGATGAATATCCAACAAAGAAACCATCGTAGGCTTTTTCAGAAAATTTTTCCAATTGATTTTTAGTATTTAACACAAATACATGACACCCAAAAGCTCTAAAATGTCCTATAAAAGGCTTCCTTTTGAATAAGAGCTCATAAGGAGTTTTATTATGTTTTTTGACAATTAAAGTCCTATTTTGAACATTGCATGTTATGTTCACAGCTTCTGCCCAGAATGTGATGGGCAACTGAGAGTCAGCTAGCATTGTTCTGACTGCTTCTATGATAGTTTTATTCCTTCTTTCAGCAACTCCATTTTGTTGTGGAGTTCTTGGTGCACTAAATTGCCTTGCAATACCTTTATTCCTGCAAAAAGAATCTAGACCAGCATTAACAAATTTAGTCCCATTGTCAATCCTGAAAATCTTAACTTTTAGATCAAGTTGATTCCCAATCTTGATCACAAAGTCAATTAATGTTTCAGATTTTTCACTCTTTTGTTTTAAGAAAAAGACCCAGGTAAATCTAGTAAAATCATCCACTATCACCAAACAATATTGTCTTTTTCCAATACTTATCATATTGGTTGGACCAAAAAGATCCATGTGAAGCAATTTGAGTGGTGTAGTGTTAGTGTTGACAGTTTTGGTTTTATGAGACACTCTATGTTGTTTTCCCTTGTAACATGAAAAACAGTGATTTGAACAATAAAATTCTTTATTTGGTAGACCAACGACTAAGTTATTTTTCACCAATTTGTTCATATTCATCAAGTTGGAATGAACAAGTCTTCTATGCCACAATTGAGATTCATCTTCAGAGGACTTGAATAAAAGACATGTTTCATGTTTTGTGAGTGTTGTGTTGTTCATATCCAAAACTTAAGTGTTTACTTTTCTTGATGCTTTAAGAAGGATCCATTCTTTTGGAACTGGAAAACCTGGATTAAGGATATAACAATTAGTGTTATCAAATAATGTTGTGAATTTTTTATCACAAATTTGAGATACACTAACTAAATTGTACTGCAAATTTTCACAGTAATTCACTTTTCAAATGTTAGTACACCATTTGTTACCATTCCTTCACCAGCTATTTTACCTCCCTTCTTATTCCCACCAAATGCCACATATGAGGCATGTTTATGTTTGAAGTCATGGAGAATAGAACAGTTTCCTGTCATATGCCTGGAACAACCACTGTCAACATACCACTTGTTGTCAGCTCTCCATGATTGTTCCTGCACAAAATAAGAAATCAATTAGAATTGACAACGCAAGCCTTAATTGTCTTGGGTTTGCCAGAAGTGTCTACAATTGTTACTATTTCATGAATTAATCTTGAAGTTTTAGTATTAATTTCAGTCCTAATTGATTCTTTTTGATTTGATGGTGGTGAGGATGATTCTGTTGAAGATAAAACATATTTTTGGATGTCTTCTTTCTTGTCTGATTCTATATTCATCTTATCTTTCTTTGGTTGATATTTTGATTTTGAGGTTGATCCTGAATTTCTGAAAGTTTCATCATCTTTCAATTTTGATTGAGTCATAGGAGTTCCTTTTTCAAAATTATCAAAGAAATCATCATTCACTTTAATCTTCTTGTCTGACAGATCCACCTTTTTGTGAGGTGTTTTTAAATGAGTTGATACTCTTTTCTTCAAAGGCTTATACGCAGCAGATGATTTTTGCTTTGATTTTTGTTGGTCTTTCTTGAACTTTGATAATTTGTCACTTTCAGAAAATTGAGAATCTGATTAAGACATTTTAGCATTTGACTTCTTTATACTCTTTGTCTTGTTCTTCTTGTTGAAATAACATTCCTGAGTTGAATGATTATTTTTGTTGCATATTGCACAATGTTTGTTGAAGTAGCAATCAGAAGTCATGTGATTGTTCATATTACATATGGAACTGCTGAAGTAGCAGTCATCTGTATTGTGATTTTTCATATCACACCATTTGTAGTATTTTTCTTCTGAATTGTCTTCAGACTCGGACTTCTTTTTCTTGTTCAGCTTGTGGGACTTTAGCTCCTTTTCCAATGGATCATTTGATTTCTCCTTACTTTTGCTAGAAGAACCATCCACTTGTTTAACTTTAGCTGACCTTTTCTTGAAATCCAACTTTGTCTGGGCATGTTTGTTGCCAGTTATTTGCAGGGTCTCTTCTGGAGATTTAGCTTTACTCTTCCGCAGATGTTCTACGGATTTATCACATTTTGCCTTCCGCAAATCTTCAACAAAGTTTTTCTTATGTTTCGTTGATACTTATTTCTTTTTACCTTTATCTGCATGAGATGAAGGTTTTCCTCACTTGATCCATGGTCACCAACTTCCTTTGATGATGAACTTTTATGAAGATTCAATTCTTGAAGTCCTTAATTTAGTTCAGCAATCCTCTTACATATTGTATTCAGCATGTTTGTTTGCTTTGGAGGATATAGCAGCTTTGATTCTTCAAGGACTTTTGGAAGACCAGTTTCAACATGAACATTCTTACCAATGTTCAGTTGATCAACATCATGTTCATCAGAATCATCCAAGTCATCACATTTATAATAATCAAATTCTGAGTCATTATGTTTTAAAGATTCTGATTCAGAAGACTCAGTTTCACTCACCTCAACTTCATTGTTAATGTTTATTTGATTTGTTTTTATATCAATCTTGGTGTTGGGCACAAAATGATTTGATAATGTGTTTGTCATTGTTTCAGGTAGAGTTGTGTAATTATCATTTATTGGTAGTGCAATAACATTATAACCTAACCCATACCTATTCTTTGATTCAATATGAGATGAAAGTTGAAACTTCTGAAGTTTCACTTTAGTTGATGCATGATCAGCCATGGATTTGGTTAAGGAATTGGTCAGATGCTCAACTTGGGCTTTTAGGCTGTAGTTTTCAGAAACAAATTTTTCTAAATCCTTTTGCAAAGAATTAATTTTGATTTGATATAATTTATATTCTCTAACATGTGATTCATTTAAAATCATAGTTTCTTTTACTTTGTCAGCCAACTGTTGAGCATGAACTCTATACCGTTCGACTTCCT
>BJCN01256506.1:0-11850 GCA_018326445.1 Flaveria brownii
AAGGGTGTTTGTTGGAGGCTTGTGGGTATGGAAGCTTGAGGACACCTATCCTTGGTGTTTTGGCCATTCAAGAGCAGCTCCATCTTCATCCAAAATCGTTTTTCTGCAGCTCTACAAAGGTTGTATCTTTTGTATTGTTTTGGTTGTTTATTCTTCTTGATAGCTTGTTCAAACACATATAAAGGATCCTATGTTCTTGGGTTTGTAGAGACAATATAATGAGCATTAATTTTCAGATTATAAAACATGAAATTAAGCCCTTAGTCCGCTGCGTTTTTCTTGTTTAAATGGTTAAACAACTATGTATATGGTCCAACAAACCCAACAATACCTATGCCGATCGAGGATATTCTATGCCGTAACTACTGACCGAGTGATGTATCAAACTCATGTGATAGATTTCTGGAATACTACAAGGGTAGCTGAGGAAATGGCGAGCAAGTGATTTATGCTTCGATGAGACATGAAGTTCTGAAAGTGGATGAACAAATATCAGGAGGGTGTTGGAGCTTGGTGAACAAGAAGCACGTCACCCTGGTGTATTTGATCATGAATACATTCAATGTGTTTTTGATCTAATAGGACATGATGGAGATTACAAGAATGGTGAAATCATGAAAGGGAGACTATACAAGCCTTATAGATTCCTTTATCATACGTATCTGAAATGTATGTCTAATAGGAAGTCTGGATTGGATAGATTTTCAAGGCATATCTCCTCTGGGATCATTGGAATCTTTGAAGGAAGGATGTACAATTATTCAAAGTACATTCTTGGATGCCTCTGTGATCATATGGAAGTACAAAATGCTAACAAGATGTATATGTTACCAAGATTTCTCCAACTCACCATCAATGATTCCATGCCTCATATACAACAGGGGGTGATGTGTTTGTTTCAGCACATTTGGGAAGGTCAGTATTAAACAAGATCAGTGGAAGATATGAAGGAGAGTAAATGGATATGTTCCCTCATGTTGTGGATGCGAATGCAGATATTCCACAAGAATTTATCTTTATAGAAAACTAAGAACAAGCTGAACAATCACCTGGTCAAACTAAGCAAGATTCATATTCTCTACATTCTCAACAACCATCACCAGTTCTTCCACTACCGTCACCATTACAACCACCATCACCATTACAACTACCATCACTAATACACCCATCACCATTACAACCACCTTCACCAGTACAACCATCGTCACAAAGTGAACAAACCCAACCCATCTCACTCAATCAATCACCAACCTCCATTAACATTACTAAGACTTAACCAGTTTCACCTGCCAGTGAAGACACACAACCAATCTCTCTCTTCACCCAAAACATCACAAGGATCTGCAGCTACAGAACTAATTTCCCATCTTCAGCCATCATCACCACAAGAACAACCTCCATTTGCTATTTCCCTGGTGGTTGAATCAAATTCAACTTCTTATAGCACTGCACCAATTGAAGTCAACCAACTAAAGTCATCAACCTTCAAGAAAATGTTGATGATATACATGATGGGGACACTGAAGAAGTATGCCTGGATGCTGAAAAAGAACCAACTCGGGAGGTTGAGCAAGTAACTGGATCTGGTGAACAGCTTGTTAATATAGTAGCCTATCATGAAGATGATCTAAATGATGATGACAGTGAAGTGAGCAAAAGCTTTCTGGTGGCTGAATGCAGCAAATTAGTCACCAAATCAAACAAAAGACGAGAAAGGATGAGAGCACTAAAATGGGATCTAAAAGAAAAAGATGCACTTCTGACGCTGCAAGAAGGATCTATCAGAAGACTGAGAGAAGATGCCTAAATAGATCATGAAGTGATTCATGTACTCAATGATTTGGTGAGAGAGTTAAGAGAAGCTATGGAGAAAGAGAAAACAGAGAAGGAGCAGAGTATATTAGAAATGAACAAGGCTAAAATCACCGTCTCTGAACAAATTGAACTCCTGACAGCTAAAGATGATGAGATTGAGAGGTCGAGAAAAAAGATTAGTGAGCTTGAATCTGCCCAAACTTCTCAATAATTACTACATGCTGAAAAAGAACAATCATCATCAAATGTTGTTCAATCAAAACAATAGGCCACTCTCATCTGTTACAACAGAAAGAGGACGTACTTGAGGAAAATAGAGAAGGAGATCATAGAGGTGCAAGATTCCCCAAAAAGAGCTAAAATAGTCTCATGAGCTTACCCCATCAGCTAACCTATCAACATTAAAACCAAGTAAGTCAAATGATGAAAATGATGTTGAGTGAGAGGAGTTGACCAGAGAAGAAAGTCCAAAGAAAGCCCAAACAAAAACATGTGATGTGCTGCTCACAAATCAAGACATACTTGAAGAGAGACCCGAATCTACCATGTTCATGGAACACATTAACAAAGGTTTCCTTATGACTTGTAGAAATGATGAACTCAGATGAGATGAAGCAGGCCATCAAAGATTTCACAGTGGCTAGGCTGATGATTCTAGATTGCAACTATGATACCTTCATCAATTTCCAAAAAACAAAAAAACTAAAGAAAGAATTGGGTCATTGTGACACCAAGAATCACAACAAAAACAACATTATTTTCTGGTTGTAAAATCATAACCACAAGTTCTATGAGCTAAGAGACAGATCTATAAAATAACAAAGACAAATGATGGAATATATGATGAAGATTGAGCTTCAAACTGGAGTTAGATTTAGGACTGAAGCTCTAAATCCAAGCCATGCCCATGAAACAACTCCTTTAGAGCCCATCATTGTGGAGAGCAAAGATATGCACAAAAGAGAACCTAGAGCAGTTATTCCAAGCAAAGTATGTCCTCTTGGAATTACAGTGAGAGAGATAATTGAGAAAAAGTCGACATTGTTCCAACTCTTTAATCATATCACTACTCCCATGCTAGCTGAAGAATACTAGATCATAGCTTGGAAATATGATGCTGAATGGGATAGTGCAATAATCAAAAGGGCATCTGGGATGATTCAATACCTTCCCTTGATTGAATTAGATATATCACTCCCAGACGCTGATATAAAACAACTCCAGAGCTTGTAGATCACCAACTATCCAACTCATCCAAGAGGAAGAGATTTCTCAGGGATGATTGGAAAGTTATTGTTAAGACTCAAGGATGATGTCCTTGGAGAACCTAAAAGAGAAGATAATGAGCATATTAAAAGGAAAGATAAGGAAAGAAGGTCTCAGTCAAGCACCTCACTCACTATAGAAAATGAGTTTTTGATACGGGTGGGTCATGCAAACAAAAGAAATGCATCCATCAAGACATTTAAAGGAAATCAGTTCTCACACCCAATCACTCAGTGGGGTTATGTTGAGAAAACAAAGGAGCTTGTGCTTAAGTGAGCTGCAGATAAGAAGGAAACTGCAAGTATCAGGATATTTGATCCATTGGAGATCAAACTCCTTCATCCAAGCTACACTGATGTACTTCATTAGGTCAAGAATCTAATGAACTTCACTAAGTACATCAAGTCAACAAAGTCATCTTTTTTTGAACACTTAGTCAATTTCTTAAATTGCTCATCATATTAGGTCAAACTCCTTCCTGTGGAGGACCAACACTTGATGTACTTCACCAAGTACATCAAGTCAACAAAGTCAAACACTAAAGTGACAAGTCAACATCTGTGGATGACTTTCACTTTAATCAGAGAATATCACATCAGGATATTCTCAGAGTAACTTTCCTACTCCGATAAGAAAGTGACTGATTACCCTAATAGTAAATATCTAAGCCTATAAATACGAGGCCTAGGTACACACTTTAGGCAACAATATTGAAGAGATTGTGAGTGACAGCTACTAATCATTACGGTTAAACCCTAGCAGCCACAAACAATCTTAGAATAATATACACGCATCAAAATAGCATTAAACCCTAGCAATAGCAATAGCATTCATTGTTTTTGTTTTGTTTATTGTAGTCATTATACAATAATTAATGGAAAACTGTTGAAACATTTATGTTGTTCTTCATCTTACGTTCATATTTTTTTCATTAGTTGATTTTGTTATTCATTGTTTGTGTTTATCAAACAACTTTACATCAATCGATCAATCGAACAACAATCAGTGATAATTCCGCAATCATTGTTTGTTATTAACTAAAGTGATAATTCCCTGACAATCCATGGATTCAAAGGTGGTAACTTCTCATTGATTTAGATTAGTTGATATATCAGTATTGGCTTTTGTTTGATTAATCGTTTATATCATTAGATCTATCAAGTTTTTGATCAGATCAATTGATTTTGATCAAAACGAATTTTAGGCTTTATTCATACGACACGAGAGTTTAAGACTCATTTTCAATCATGTTATTGAGCAAAACAATTAAATCACAAGTCAAAATTAGTTAATCAATACCTAACTGTGACATTGAGATCAACAAGTTGGTGCGATCATCAAAATCTGTTATATCGATCAGGTGGGTACTGTTCTATTACCTGATAACTCACATCTACATTAAAGCTAGTTTTTAAGTCATAGATCTGAGTTATTGTTTGATTATTAACAGTTGTTCAATAATATTTGAAAATTTTTTAACATTAAACATCCTCTTTCTCGTACTTAGTTGAGAATTTATTGAGAGGGTTAACTAACTTTTGAAATTAACATGTTAAGTAATTGATAACTAAGACTTGATCATTAATTAGTCCATTAACAAAAGAACTTTATTTTAGTTAAAACAATCATCTAGCTAAAATGAGTAATTCTGCGGTTGGATCAGCATACCAACCCACAAAGTTAGAGAGCAAGGCTGACTTCAAAACATGGAAAATCAGTTTTAGGAACCATGTAAATTACACTGATTCTGATCTATGGTCATCCATAACAGAAGGTCCATACATTACACTGATGTTAGGACCTGATTATAATGACAAGAATCAGCCCGTAAGTCTAAAGGATTTATCACCTGATGACAGAAAGAAGGTCAAGATTGATATTAAAGCCTACAGTATGCTCACTATGGCTTTGCCTGAAGATCTTCTCATTAGGTATGAAGCCTATATAACGGATAGTTCATTGCGGAAAACTTTGCTCACCATGTCTGAAGACAGTGATGAAATCCGAAGCATAAGAAAGGATGCACTCAGGTCACAATATGAGACATTCCATCATATTGAGAGTGAATCAGTTCCTCAACAGTTACATAGATTAATGCAGCTTGTAACTGAAATGGATATCTTAAAGAGAAAGTATGACAATGAGGAACTCGACAAAAAGATGCTCCATACTCTGCCTTAGAGTTGGATGCAGACAGTATCAATGTTCAAGAACACCCTGGATTTGAAAGCCATTGGGCTTGACACCTTGGTGGCTAAAGTGGAAGCTCTTGAGCTTGATGAGAAAACAAGAAACAAGAGCATGCAAGCAACCATTGTTCCTTATCAATTCAAGGAATCAAAGAGTGTGGAGAGTGCTTTCATTTCAACTGAAGATGATGAGAGCTCTTGTGCTGTGAGTGATGAGGAAGAAGAAGTTGGTTTTTATGCATCAAGACCAACTAAATCGACTCAAAGTCACTCAAGCAACAACACCAAAGGGGAAAAGGATGAAGGAAAGAATGCAACTGCTAAGGGATCATCCTCAAACAACAAAAGCAATAACAGTTCAGCAACAATTACTATTGTACTTGATTTTGAAGAGCAAAAAGCAGCATTTGCAGATTTCAGCTCAAACTTTCTAGCATACCTGGGTAGCACTTTGACCCCAGCTCATTTTTTCCAGCAAGTTCTAGAAGAACTTCATCCTGATAAAGTAAAAGAATTAAAACTTAAGGGGAGTATTGTTAGGTCTAGAGTTTTGTATAGGTTTAGTTCTTGAATCAATCATTGTAACAACTCTTGTACTTTTCCTATCATTATGTATGCAATATATATTTATAAGTTAACCCATTTATTATGTGTTGCTTTATATGTATATTTACAGGAAAAACATTAAGACTTAGTCAATTGAAGAAATTGACTAAGTGTTGAATAACATCTATGGATGAACAAACTGTTCCTTCGTAGATACTCTGAAAGAATACAAGTATGGACTCCGTAGGACTCTTATGGAAGCTTTACAACAACAAAATCATCCAAGACAACTGGAGCATCTGCAGAAGACCAACATCTGCGGAAGACCAATCTCCTGCGGAGGACCAACACTTGATGTACTTCACCAAGTACATCAAGACAACAATGTTAAACACTAAAGTGACAAGTCAACATCTACGGACAACTTTCACTTTCGTTAGAGAATATAACATCAGGATATTCTCTGAGTAACTTTCTTACTCTGATAAGAAAGTTACCGATTGCCCTAATAGTAAATATCTAAGCCTGTAAATACGAGGCCTAGGTACACACTTTTAGGCAACAATATTGAAGAGATTGTGAGTGACAGCTACTAATCATTACGATTAAACCCAAGCAGCCACGAATAATCTTAGTATAATATACATGCATCAAAATAGCATTAAACCCTAGCAATAGCATGCATTCGTTGTTTTTGTTTTGTTTATTATAATCATTATACTATCATTAATGGAAAACTTTTGAAACATTTATGTTGTTCTTCATCTTAAGTTTATCTACTTTTCCTTAGTAGATTTTGCTATTCATTGTTTGTGTTTGTCAAACAACTTCACATCAATCAATTAATCGAGCAACAATCAGTGATAATTCCACAATCATTGTTTGTCATTAACTAAACTGATAGTTCCCTGACGATCCATGGACTCACAACATATCAAATCACTTCTGATCGGTCTTTATTATAATTTAAATCAGGAAAGTAAACAAAGTAATAGTGTACTATCATTTGCATGAATGATAGATCATGCTTTTCTTTTGTTAAGATTTCTAATCTAAGTTGATCATGTCTAGTTATTAATTAAGAAATTAAATCTTACTGAATAAAAGGCTTTAGTGAATAAGTCAACAAGCTGATATTTTTTATCCACTTTGAACAACTTGATCAAACCTTTTTCTAGGCAGTCTCTCAAAAAATGATATCTGATTTCTATATGTTTTGTTTTACTACGTTGCACTGGATTAGCAGTGATGAATATAGCAGCTGAGTTATCTATGTGAATTGGTGTTTTAAGAAAATTGTAACCATAATTAAGTAATAGGTTTTGCAACCATATACTTAAGAGCAACCAGCTAAAGCAGCTATGTAACCGGCCTCAGATGTGGATACTAACACGTTTGTTTGCTTTTTGCATTGCCAAGAAGCAAGTATTGGTGCTATGAATTGACATCCACCATTTGTGGATTTTCTATTGTTGTTACATCTTCCAAACTCACTGTCAGAATATGAGCAGAGTTTGTAGTCTCCTTCTTTAGCATACTAGAGTCCAAGAGCTGGCTTCCCTTTAAGGTATCCAAAAATCCTCTTAACTGCATTCAAATATGACTCTTTAGGGTCTGATGGGTACCTAGCACAAACATACACATCAAACATTATATCAGGTTTGCTGGTAGTTAAGCACGTTAAAGATCCTATCATTGATCTATATAATCTTTGATTAATGAATTTCCCTGTAGGATCAGGTACAATCTTATATATTGTTGATGTTGGTGTTTTGGATGAAGAAGTACTAGCAAGGTTGTACTTCTTCAAGATTTGGTGCAGATACTTCTCCTAATTGATGAATATGCCATTTGGTTTTTGACGAACTTGTAAACCAAGGATGAATGTTAGTTCTCCTATTGAACTCATCTGAAATTCAGATTTCATTAAACTTTCAAAGCTTTTACAAAATCTCTTGTTTGTTGATCCAAAAATAACATCATCCACATAGATTTGGATAACCAAGAGGTCTTGATGTTCATATTTGAGGAATAGAGTCTGATCAATTGTTCCCCTTTTGTATCCATGCTTAAGCAAGAAAGTAGATAATGTTTCATACCACTTTCTTGGTGCCTGATGAAGACCATACAAAGCTTTGTCCAACTTGTATACCTTGTATGGGTAATCAGGATCTTCAAAGCCTGGTGGTTGGGCAGCATAGACTTCTTCATCAATTTTATCATATAAGAAGGCACCTTTTACATCCATTTGATAAACTATGAATTTCTTATATGATGTATAGGCTAGGAAGTCTCTAATGGCTTCAATCCTTGCTTTATTTCTTACTATGATGCTTTAATCATCCAGTTTGTTCTTAAAAACCGACCTTTTGCCAATTGGATATAGTTCTTCAGGAATATCAACAAGATTCTAAACTTTTTGCTTTTTGAATTGCTGAAGTTCTTCTTACATATCTTCAATCTAGCTGTTGTCTTTTAATGCATCAGTGATGTTGGGGGGAAGCACTTGTGAAAGAATACCAGAGAAAAAACATATGTTGGCAGTCCCTCCTTGGCCTCTTGTGGTTCTTTCATTAAGATCACCAATGATGTTATGTATTGGATGATTCTTATGAATTCTGGATGTTGGTATTGCTGAAACCGTGATTGATGATTCCAGGTTGGTAATATTTGTTGATATAGATGGATCCAGCTAAGATGGAGAATCAACAAAATAATCAAATTCTTCATCATTATGTTCTTCTGAAGCTGAATGATAACCATCTTCATGATCTTATGTATCAGCAGATGTAGGAGTAACATCCGCAGGAGTTACGGGAACATCTACTGATGTTGTTTGTGCATCTACTGATGTGTTGTGTTTGTTTGAAGTATGTCCTGATGAATTGAACACTTCAGTTGAAGGTATTGGATCAACTTCTGTAGAAGGAACATCTACGGATGTGTTGTTTATTTATCCGGATGTAGTATTCACTTCTGTAAATGTAGAGGGAACTTCTGCTAATGCTTATATTCCCTCTTTGCTTGTTTGATATGAAGGGCCGGGATCAACAACACTTGAAGTGTGAGATTGTGGTCTTGGAGGATCAGTTGTCAATGGAACTTCACTCATGTTTGGAGGTACATAAGGATAACATGCATCCGTAGAACCTGTAATGTTCAATAACTTATGTTAAATGAATTTTTGAATGCATCTATATCAAATTGCCATGATGATCCTTTCACAGATTTTAGAAATAAGGATTCATCAAAGGATACATTAGGTGTTTCATCCATAATGTTTTGAGGTGGAATGTAAACTCTATATGATTTAGATGTTGATGAATAACCAACAAAGAACCCATCATAGGCTTTTTTAGAAAACTTTCCTAATTGATCTTTTGTGTTTAAAATAGACATATGACACCCAAAAGCTCTAAGATATCCTATGAAAGGTTTTCTTTTAAATAAAAGCTCATTTGGTGTTTTGTTATGTTCATTGACAATTAATGTCCTGTTTTGAACATTGTATGTTGTGTTCATTGCTTTTTCCCAAAAAGTGATTGGTAAATGTGAATCAGCTAGCATTGTTCTTGCAGCTTCAATGAGAGTTCTGTTTCTTCTTTCAGTAACTCTATTCCGTTGTGGAGTTCTTGGTGCGCTAAATTGTCTTGTTATGCCTTTGTTCCTGCAAAAGGAATCTAAAACATGATTAACAAATTCAGATCCATTATGTTGGTCCCAAACAACACTTGAATCAATGAGATTTGTGAAAATTGTTAGATCAGACACAAAATATGGATGAACAAATGATGGACACCTGAAGAACACAATGAAAACCCCTTATTTGATCTTTGATGATTTTAGTCTGATATTACAAAGTGGAAACCCTTAAATCTAGTTCTTGTAAGCTTACCTTCTAGCTAACTACTCTACCTATTTATAGTGTAATGACATTTAGGCCCCTAGACTCTTAAACTAGAAATTAACAAATAAAACAATAAAAGACTAATAAAATACTAAATATATTTTGTTCACACAAAATATATTTATTACATTAAAATCCCTTAGTCTATAACTTCTCTAAAGTCTTGTCTCGATTCTTTGTCTCAAACGCGTCTATTTGACTTTTTCGATGACCTTGACCGTGATGTTGACTTTTGTTGACTTTGACCGTTGATAATATAGACTATCCTTTTCAAACCCAACATATTATCACTTCTTAAAATTTTTATTTTCAAATCAAGTTGATTTTCAATCTTAGTGATAAACTCCATTAATGTTTTTGATGTTTCACTTTTCTATTTTAAGGAAAAGACCCATGTGAATCTAGTGAAATCAACAACAATCACCAAACAATATTGTCTTTTCCCAATGCTCATCATATTAGTTGGACCAAAAAGATCCATGTGAAGCATTTTGAGTGGTGTTGTGTTTGTGTTGATTGTTTTGGATTTATGAGACACCCTATGTTGTTTTCCTTTATAACATGAAGAACAATGATTAGAAGAATAAAATTCTTTCTTTGGTAAACCAATGTCTAAGTCATTTTTCACCAGCTTGTTCATATTGTTCATATTTGAATGAGCCATCCTTCTACGCCACAGTTGAGATTCATCTTCTGAAGACTTAGAAATCAGGCAGGCTTCTTTGCTTGTTATAGAGGTGTTGTTCATATCCAAAACATATCTGTTTCCTTTTCTTGATGCTTTAAGAAAGATCCAATCTACTGGAACTAAAAATCCTGGCTTAAGAATGTACCAATAAGTTTTATCAAATAAAGTGGTATAATTTTGATCACAAATTTGAGAAACACTAAGTAAATTGTATTGCAAATTTTCATAATAATGTACTTTCTGAAACTTGAGTACGCCTTTTCTTACCATTCCTTCACCAACAATTTCACCTCCCTTCTTATCCCCACCAAATGCCATATATGTCTAGAACACCCACTGTCAATATACCACTTGTTGCCAGTCCTCCAAGGATGTTCTTGCACATATGATAAAATCAATTAGAATGTGGAACCCAAGCCTTAGTGATCTTGGGCTGGCCACTTGTGTCTAAAATTGTTACTCCCTCATGAATAAGTATTGATGATTGAGGTTTGATTTTAGACTCAATTGATTCATTATGTTTTTTTAGAGGTGAGGATGATTCTGTTGGAGATGGACTTGAAACACTTTGTTCTTGTTCCATAACCATTTCTTCTTTCACCTTTTCTTTGTGTTTCTTTGGCTTTGATTTTGATGATAAACCTTGATTGAAGAAAGTTTCATCATCTTTTGATTTTTATTGTGGTATGTGAGTACCCTTTCTAAAAAGATCAAAGAATGTTTCATCATGATTGGTTGTCTTCTCCGTCAATCCTACCTTCTTATGAGGTGTTTTGAGTTGAGAATGTTGTTTCTCCTTTTTCTTGTTTGCTTTTTCATCAGTAGATGGTTGCTTCTTTACCTTTGGCATCTTTTGCTTTTGTTGCTGCTTCTTATGCTTTAATCTTCCTGACTCTCACTGGATTGTGAGTCTGATTCTATTTTCTCAGATTGCTTCTTCTTTATGCTCTTTGTTTTGTTCTTTTTGTTGAAATAACATTCTTGAGTAGAATGATTATTCTTGTTACAAATAGCACAATGTTTATTGAAATAACAATCAAATGTCATATGATGGTTCATGTTTCATATGGAGCAATAACTGCTGAAGTAGCATTCATCAGTGTTGTGATTATGCATATCACACCACTTGTAGTATTTCTCCTCTGCTTCACTCTTAGAGTCAATCACTTTCTTCTTCTTTGTTTGCTTTTATGCCTTCAACTCCTTTTCAAATTTGGCAGCTAATTGTAACACCCGGAAGTTTGACTTCTCAGCATGTGATGCGACTGAGCTTCAGTCGCCTGTGATTTATGCGATTGAAGTTCAACCGCATGGATATTCGGCCAATTGGAGCTCAACCGCACGATTGGAGTTCAATCGCCCGAATGAAGTATGAGCCGAATGGAACGCGTGCGATTGGGGTCCAATCGCATGGCGTTGATGCGACTGAAGGTCCAGTC
>BJCN01256669.1:3004-15968 GCA_018326445.1 Flaveria brownii
CTATAGTGACATGTCAGTGATATTAAAGCTGACATTCGCTTAGGAAGAAGGAAATAGGTATACCAAACACAAAGTGTACAGAGGATGGTACCCAAACCTACACCTAAACCATAACCAACAAAATCTGAGCCCACACCTCTTCCCTTCCCTATTAAAACCAAACCCACTACTAAACCTTACAACCCTTAACCTATACCATAAGCCTTAATACCACCATCATCTACTACCTCTCAACAAGCACCACCACTACTCCTCCTAAAACCTAAAACACAAACCAAAACCCAACCATTACCTAAGCCACCCTCTGAACTATCTAAGCCTCTAACCTTAGAGGAATTTAAAGAGATCAAAAGGAAGCTCATTAACTACACAACATTGAGCAACATCTCTTGTGAGGAAGAGTCGATAAGACTGAGATACATTGATGGCTCTTCTTGTTCCCTCACAAGAGGTGCATTGCTTGATCTTCCTATAGGAACACTGGACCAAGCTCTTTAACTCTTGGCTAAAAACTTTGAATCTCTCGAAGAAGAAGAGAAGAAGCTGAGAAGACGACTGGTGACTTTACTGGACACCAGGAAAGGGGATAAAAAACCAAAATTGCCCTCCAATCCTAGGAAGAAAATTGTCCAGTGAAGGTTTGATGAATCTTCTCACAACTTTGTTATGGAAAGAGAGAATGGTAAAGTCAATAGACTTGACATACCATCTCTGCTACACCCATGTAGTTGACCATAGTTTATTCCACTGTTCACCTTTTATGAGTTAGTACAGTTACAAACTTTAGTTGGTAACAAAAGGTAAGTCATGGACCTATCATGACTACCTAATCTAGGATAGTCTTTTATCTTAGATACCTTACTTCTAGAAATGTAGTATTTGTTTAGATGTAAGTTCCAGCTGGTTTTCTAAGCATAACCGGCTGTAGATCGTAGTATATATAGTTTCTCTTTATAACTCATTTAGTATGCTTTATAAGAGTCTTGTACTGAGTTAAGAAGTAATATATACAAGTATCTTGAAAAACCAATTCTTATGTTCATTAACTTAATATAGTATCATCAACTTAGCAAGAGATTCTGCATCATCAAACGAGTGAGACTTAGTGAGTTTGAGAGGAAAATATTATGTTGAGAGAAACACCAATCCTGCATCATGTCATCTGTTTGGGTTAGTAGCAAAGACCCAAGACACGATGGGTCTCTTAGTAGCAAGAGTCTCAACTTGAAGTGGAGTTGGTTGAGTAGCATCTTCTTGATCACCCTTAGGATGTTCCAACCCCACCTGAGGTGCAGAAGTGGATGACTTGAACTTATTCTTATTCTTTTTATTCTTCTTCTTATCCATCCTTTTGGCCATCCTTTTTCTCATTCTATATTTTAACTAAGGAGGATGTTCTTGAGTTCCAAATTTTCCTTATTTGTCCTTCTCAGTTGGATCCTTTTACTTTAAAGGTTCAGAAAGAGAAGGATCAGGACCCTGCTATGGGTCAGAAGATGAAGTTGGCTGAGATACAACACTAGGTCTAGGTTATGTTATATCTTATGGTTCAATCGTGACCTCAGATTCAGGTACAGCCTGACTTGGTGGAGAATGCAAGTCTACCAGCTCACACTTCTTAATCTTTTGCTTGATCACTATAATGTGTTCATCCGTAGTGGAGAGAGACATTGCACCAAGTCTCTTTCTAAAGATCATACAACTTTAAGAAGCTCCTTATCTTTAGGCTGTTAGTAGACTTTTTTTAATTGGCTTAGATGGTGGCACTTGACTTAGCAGCCTCCTCCCTTATTATCCTCTTAGCAGCTTTTTGTTCTTTTAACACTTCTTGCTGAAGTTGGTGAAGGTACTCAAATTCTATGCATTCATTATGATAGGGAAAGTAGCTTTGCTACCTAATAAAGGCCTATGATACTCAGATAGGTTTTCATGTTTTGCCTGTGTTGTTTCCTACCTACATGAGTTTCTTATTCAATAGCCACAACCACTGCTTTAGGGATTTCTTGAACAGGAGAGAGAGAGAGTAGGAGCTTTATAAAGTCCTTTTATTTTTTTCAATATTCTTTAATATTGAGCAGCAACTCTATGGCCTCAGCTTTTTTCCTATCTTTAGACACTTTAGTATCAGCCAGTTTATTAAGTTTATCTAAGTGAAGGGAGATGATTTCATCTATGTTATGGTTCCTAGACCCCAAATAGTTCAATCTGACTATCCTTAACTCATTTTCCAAAGTGTTTGGTGTTAGGACAACCCTGATTGCAGCTTCCATGAAGCCGGGGGTCATACTAGTTCTCTTTCCCCTCACCTTCCTCTTCCTCTCCTTTTTCTCCTCCTCAATATCCTCAGAGGTCATAATCCTCTTCATTTTATCAATCATTGGCATGTATGACTCACTATGAATAGAGCTTTAGCCTTCTTCACTTAGTATAGAACTTGAGCTATAGCAAGGGCGAGGTTGTGAGACTCCTTCACCAACTGGTGCCTCACTGGCGGTACTAGGTGCTGAAGCAGTTCCTGTCTCAAGGTTGACAGGTTCAACTACTGGGCCTTCAACTAAGGTTTCCCCTTCAAGGCTAATCTTAGGGTCTGTCTAAATATCCATTTGACCAATAGATTTGCCTGGTATCCTTTGTCTACATAGGTAAGATCTTCTTCTAAACTTTTCAAGTAAGCTTTACTGAATCCTCTCAGCTAACCTGACAGCTTATCTAGTTTGACTTGGATTAACAAGTGCCAGGTCAACTAGAGGAAATGATAAGTTTAAAATGGATAGACCTGTGATGATATTATAATGCAATGATCAAATATAAACACAAAGTAATCAAACACAAGCAAATACTTAAAAATTCATAGCTTGTTTCATTGATAGTAGATGCAAATGGATACAATGTTCAAGGTGAATAATAACAGAAAGTTCTAACTATTTCGAACCCCTACAAAATAATACATAATATCTTATTTATACTAAAAATGAAAACAAAGGAACATATATTTACAAATAAGTCCCTATACTATAACAAACAAAACAAAATGACTAATGTTAATCTTCAAAGAGGCTCTAACAATACTCCCCCTAAGATTTGCATTCGTCTTTAGTCAATTGGGAATTCTTTTGGTTCTTCTTTGACTGAGAACATTGGCTTGTCTTTATACATCTCTAGTTCACTTAAAGCTTTCTAAATTGATGACTTGAATTTAGCTGCCAAAAATCCTTGCTCTGGCTTTGATTCATTCGTGTTGATCTCCATCTTCTAATAACTTCCAATGTTTCTTTTGATAGCCCAGCTATGTCAACATTTGCATAGAATTCAGTTGGTTTTGTATAATCACTTGAATAAATTTCCAAGACACCTTTACTTGAAATCCTCATGAACTTAATGTTATTTATATCCTTCTTGATAATGTTTGCTTATGCTAGAGCTTTCCTTAGAGAAATTTGCTGCATAGCAGCATTCATTACTTTAATCACAGTCATAAAGTACTTCCTCTCATTCTCACTGCCTCAGATGATACTCTTTCAAACTTTTGATTTGAAAAAAATGAGATTTAACTTGGATGTAAGTGTTTAAGTTAAAAACTCCAAACAAGCTAATCATATCTTTATCCCAATCATCCAAATTTCGTACCAACATTAATTTGAATGAATCAACATGATAGAACCATCTCAAAATTGGTTTTGAAGTTTGAGTGCCATCGATCACTTTTAGTCTAGGATTTGTTACTTTATCAAAGTATCTATCACTAAATGACTCCTAAAATCCTTCTTCTTCAGCTGAACTGGAAGCACCTTTCTTTCTTTTCTTTAAATTCTTAAAATACTCTTTATCCTCTTGATCATATCATGTTTGAAGAAATGATGCCATTCTTGAGATACATTGATCTAGAAGTTTTACAAAACTTTCACCTCTTTGTGCATTTGTAGGATTAATCAATGGCAGTTTATGTAACTCCTTTAGATCTTGCACGGTAGAGCAATAATTGCTAGAGTAAAATTGATAAACATCGCATATAGCATTCACTATCTTAATAAAAAATGCATCAAAAAGTTCATTGTATTTTCAAGCTATAATCTTTACTTCCTTTTTTTATCAGGAACAATAATTGCATTCAGCAATTCTGAAATTGATTAACCTATTTGCAACATATTTTACACAATGTCTCCTGCAGATCTAGCCTTGTTCCATAGTTATTTTTGATCAACTGAAACATCGTAAGCATGTTTTTCACTAGCTGGAAACATCTCCATCAATTCTTTTCTTCTGTTATGTGATCTCCTCACTAACTCCATTGATTTTATCTCTTGGGATTTCAGCATTCTTGTTCTCTTTGTAATCTCAAGATATTAAGGATTATCTGTATTAAGCACAATCATCATGTTATCCTGCTTCTCAATCTCTTGGAATCTTCATACTAAATTCCTAAGAGAAGTTCCTTGTAATCTATTCAACCTTTTTCTAGGATAATTTCTTGATTACAAACACAAATTCAACGAGGTAATACTCATATCATCTAGATTTGGATGGTGTAACTCAGATGTTAGAATGTCATCCACATTAATGCTTTCATTCATTGAAGTCCATTCAACATGCTCTAAACTGATTTCATTTGGATCAGCCGGAGTAGAGGATTCAGCTAATAAGAATTTTTCATTCTCTTCATTTATCTAAGATACAGTCAAACCATCTAAAAATACAATATTGTACTTCTTGTTTACCAGATAATTGTACCTTTCATCAAAATCTAATGGTATATCTTCTTGAAATTCTGTAACAGGAGAGTCAGCAATATCATGAATGTCCTCGTCTTCTAATACCTCATCATACCAATCATCAGGGAAATCAGAATCTATATCATCTAAGGCTTCAATTTGCCTCTGGACATCACTCTCATCAATAATTTATGATTCATCCATAGATTTCAGCATTTTTGGCATTGGTTCAGCAGAAGATTCAATCATAGTTTCATCAACTTTTCTTTTTCGTTTATCTGCTTCTGATATTTTTTTATTCATACTTTCTTGCACTTCAGGTTCTTTCTCTCCCTGTGATGGTAAAACGTCAGGTTCTTTTGATTGATCTTTCAAGCTTGATTTCAACTTCTCACATTCATCACTTAACACTTTCAATTTTCCTCAAGCTCAGTCATCAACATATCTTTCTTTAATGATTCAGATTTCAACATCTCATTTTCTTCTCTTAACTTCTTAATAATATCTTCTTGTTCCTTACTTCTTTCAAGGAATTAACCATATCAATATCATACACCTTTTTTGTTTGAACAGACACATTTTATGTTGTTTTTAGTTGAGATTCTTCTTAAATGACTCTTTCTTAAGTATCAGGAATTGGAGATTCAAACATAGGTGTAGAACTTTAAATGATTGGCTTTAACATAATTACATTAGTTTAATCAAAGTCAAAGTTCTATTGTTGATCAAATTCTTCATTTACATTTTCATCTATATCATCTCCAGCATTAACTTCTTCATTCATATCATCCATCTCATCATTCACTTCCTCTTCATCAATATTCTCATTCACATGATTTGATAGTGTTTCTTCACTATCTATATCTTTGTTTGCTTCAATTACATTTTCATCACCATTATTATCATCATCATCATCACTTGATGAACTTTCATCATTCTCAGGTACATTTAAATCATCATCATCATCTTCTTCATCTTCAGACTCAGATACATCTTGATTAACATCTTTAATTAGATCATTGGGATCAATAGGAGCATCCTCAGTCAAATGAAAATGAACTTCATTGATGTTTACATCATCTCTTGTAGCATTTATGATATAGTAAAAAACAATCACATTTTGAGCACCAGTAATCATTGCTAGTTTCTTATACATAGTTTAAGACATATGTTCAAGATAAAATCTTTCACCACTAACTCCATATGCATAAAAATCAGGGTTTTCTTCATTTATGATCATCTGAATAAATCTTGGATACATTAAGTATTTTTTCTCTTTCCTTTCTTTAGATTGTAAGCAAATCCATTAAGAATCCATTTAGCCATATTAAATCTTCTATTTGTGGCTAATGCTACTATTAGAGATGCTATGTCAATAGGAAATGAATTCCAAACTTCACTTCTCTTTGACATACAATGTTGAAATATGTAGCACAACAGCTTCTAGTGATTATAAACCCTTACTCTAAAGAACTGATTCTTTGGGATATTGTCTGGATGACCCATTATAATGAATGTCTCTCTACATTCATTAGATGAAAGCTCAACCAAGTCTTATGGGTAATTATTTCCTAATCTTAGAGAATCCCTTATTATCTATTTAGAAACTTCTATCATTATTTGATCAGTGATAAATCCTCTTAAAACTTTTCTTCCATCATCATCTCTATCTATCTCAGTCATTCTCCAAAATTTATTTATAAATCTTGCATAAAGGACTGGCCTTGCATACATAGCATACACATATCTTGTTCTTAATAACAATCTAATCATGTCTTCATAACCCAATGCATCATGAACATCTTCATTTAAGAAGACTGCTACATTGTGCTTTGGTTCAAACTTTAATTCGGTCATCTGTTAAACACAAGACACATAATAAGTATACATGATTAACAATGATTTATTTATTATTATGGAATATCAAATTACATAGTGATTTTTAAATTTTTATAACTTGATCAAAGTCACTTAGAAAAATTTCTAAGTGTTGAACACACTATACCATAAGAACATTACATTCAAATTCAAGTTTTAAAGATTTAAAAAACTACTTAACATTAACAATGTTTTCTAAAAACCAGTTGATTATTTGAATTTTGATGATTTACAGCTTTATTTTGATTAAAAAATCAAAACGACTTTTCATTTCTTGTTCTTTGACCGTCGACTGATGAACACCAAGTCATCAAGAACTTAATATGATGAAATAATGTTTTGATTATCCTAAACTGAGTGAAAATGTGTATTAACAACACATTAATGTTCAATTTTGATGATTGTTAAACATTCGATTCTCAAATTTTGAATTTCATCCATTTTTAGGGTTCATACGACTGAATAGGTTTCAGCCCAATCAAATGTTCTGATTATGTTTTAAAATTTGATGTTATAAGATCAACATGATGTCTGAAATTAGTGATTTTACCAATTTAACACAAATATTAACTGGAAATCAAACAACATAGAGATAATAAAGTGAGTCGTATGAGATGATAGAAAAGAGGGTTTTTGATTTAGATGTGAAAATGAAGAATTGTACCAAATGTTGAATATATATATATATATATAAGTGTAAAAAATCATAGGCGCATGATCACTGTGAAGGTGTATGAACACTTTTGAGACGCATGAGATTATACGCATGAGCATACTTAGTCATATTTTCTCTGAAAAAGCTTGGACGCATGAGAACTGTTTTAGGCGCATGGGCACTGTTCAAGCGCATGGGCACTTTTCAGGCGCTTGGGCACTGTTCAGACGCATGAACTGTACAGAAACACCTAACACTTGGTCAATTTCATGAACCCTCAGTCCATATGAGAACTGTTCAGGCGCATGAGACTTTCAAGTATCCACACTTTGAAATATTTTAACTTTGAAAAGTCTGGTACTGTTTAGATGCATGACAACTGTTCAGGTGCATGAGATTGAACCAAAACACGCAGCACCTATACAAATTTATGAAATTTCATCATACTCTTGAAATGGATTTTTTGACACTATTCAGGCGTATGAGAACTTTCCATACGTCTAACACTTGGAAATTTTTTACAAATTTCATCCAAACACTATTTATGCACATGAACACCGTTCATCATAAATTTTCACGCTTCACTCTTAGTCAACTTTGACTTTCACTCATCATACATTATCAAATGTCAAATTATCATTTTTAATTTTTCTTAATCAAACACAAATTAAAAAAAATAATTATTATTATTATTTATTATTATTATTTTTATTATATTATCATTTTATTTAAACAATTTCCCGTCATCAGTCTCTATTTTGAAAATTTTCAAAAGTACAAATGATCACATTTTTATAGCAAGGAGCTTTGCCACTTGTGCTAAATTCTATTCAGGCTCATGTTTTCATCATATCAAACACACACATGCTTGTCATAAATAGCTTTATCCTTTTCTTCCAAACATTTGATTTTGATTATTTCTTTTCTATTTTACTTCCCTTAAACTTTTAAGTTGACAAACTTAGAAGTTCCTGATTCAGAAGCAGTCATCTCTCCTTGAGCAGGGGAGGAGAAGAGAGACTCATGGTACTCACTAAAACCCATATCCTCATAATCATAGAATTGGAGGTCAGGGTGAATTAAGGGTTAGAACTTTTGTAGATGAAGAGTAAGAAGAAAGAGGGGGAACTGTTGTAAGGATATTTATATGGTTGAATTTGAGATAAAGTTAATGTAAAAGGATAAACTTTGAAATCCAGATGTTGGTTCCACCTCTAAAAAAGTGCAGGAAAAGGTAGTTATCTTGGAAGTAGAAAATCTTCTGAAGGTAACTTGTCTTCAGAAGTTTTGAGAAAACTTCTAAAGCCAATTTGACTTCAGAAAATATTCCTTAGCTTGACAAGAATTGCTTCGGAAGAAAAGTACTTAGAGTATTTTGCTTCCAAGATATATTTGATTTTGGAAGATATTAAAATTCATAAGTTCTATACAAAGGATGAATAAATCTTTCGAGACTTAATCTCTTTCAGAAGAAAATTGTCTTTCAGAACATATAAGTACTTAGAAGCATATTTAAGCTTCGGAAGATATAAGAAAATCTTCTAAAGGTAAATTCCTTAGTAAGTAGTTATTAGCTTTGAATATATAATTTTCTTCCAAAGCAAACTTAATGTCTTCCGAAACAAAGTATATCTTTAATTATCAAAATTTTAAGGAATATCATTTTGGAAAATTATCTCCCAAGATAAATAGGGCTTATATGAGTGAAGATATAGACAACTTACGACACACATATTTGAAAAATAATTTTGAAATTAATTTAAAGCTTTTGTGAGCAAATCAGCATATTGTTAATCATCGCAATAGCTAATAGAAGATACTTAAATTTATGTTTATCAAAAGCTTTCATGAACAAATCAGCATATTGTTAATTTGTGTTAACTTTGACTAGTTTTATCAATCACTTTTCAAAATTATATACAATCAAAGGATACCTGATGTTAATGTGCATTGTCTTTGAATGTTGTACAGGATTCTCTGTAAGAGAGATAGAACTATTGTTGTCTATATGGATGGGAGTCTCCTTGAAGTTGAATACATAGTCTATGATCTGATTTTGAATCCAAAGCACTTGAGCATAGCAGTTTACATCAACCATGTATTTAGCTTCAGTAGTGCAGACATAGAGGATTGTTTCTTGCATTATCATAAGACTATCCTTCCACTACGGAATTGACATCCTTCGAAGGTAGACTTTGCAGTCATGTTACAACCACCATAGTCACTATTAGTATAGGCATACAGATTGAAGTTAGAATTTTTTGGATAACAATGTACCAGCTTAGGAGCTCCTTTGAGGTATCTAAGTGTAAGGCCCCGATCCCGGGCACCTCACAGCTGGTTGATCATCACACTAAAACATACATTTCTATTATCTTTAATTAAACATCGTAGAAGAAACATTAAAAACATCCTTTTCATTTCAATAAAATGCTCTTACAAAATACTACTACAGTTCATTACATAATATCATTTTACATTTCATTACAAAAGCATTATAACAATAGATTCCATACCAAAGGAACTGAGTAGTCACCCCGTGCCATCCTCAGCAATATACCTGCCAATTGGAAACACATCAAAGTCAGCGTTGCTGAGTGAGTTCTAGTTTTTATAATAAAACATACTTTGCTTTCCTTAAAACCCTTTCATTGCATACATGCGATCACACATCATACATACACACAGATAATATCATTATTATCTTCATTATTCGTTATCTTTTGCTTCTATATAGATCCTATCAAACTCTACCCTCTTCATGGCACGCAGCCATGATTACTGAGGTCGGGTGACAAGGATTCCGTTTCATACTTTATCATTATGTTTCTGCCATTCATCACTTTCATTCGTTCATTCTTAACTTTCATTACGTTTGTTAACTTTCGTTCATTCACTTACATCATTATCATTCATTTCACATCTAGATCCCGTCAAGCTTTACCCTCCTCATGGCACACAACCACGATTACTGAGGTCAAATGACAAGGATCCCGTTTCATCTTTATTATGATACTTCATTAACGTTCATTTAATACATTCATTCTCTTCATCATTACTTTTTTCATTTATCAACTCACACAATACTCCCGACTCATGTCCGAAGACTGATATTGTGCCGGGGCCTGTAAATAAACACCCGACTCATGTCCGAAGACTGACACAGTACCAGATCACGCGATTTGTTTCTCATTCTTCTCATCTCATTCTCGCGCACTACTCCCGACTCATGTCCAAAGACTGATACTGTGCCGGGGCCTGTAAACAAACCCCCGACTCATGTTCGAAGACTAACACAGTACCAGAGCATGCGATCCTCTACCCATTCAACTAGATCCTGTCTAATGCAATATCCCCGACTCATGCTCGGAAGTTGATGCTGTGTCGGGGCCTGTACTCAAACCCTCGACTCATGTCCGAAGACTGACATAGCACCGGGATAAAGATCCTGTTCGAGTCAATCACCTGGATTGAACTCTATCCGAGTCTATTGCAACACAAAGTTGCTCACCTCACTATCTCGTCTCCTACAATACCCCCGACTCGTGTCCAAAGACTGATACTGTACCGGGGCCTGCTTAACAAACCCCCGACTCATGCCCGAAGACTGACACAGTACCGGGATACGCAATCCACTACTTATCATCCATCACTTACATACTCACCACTCATTATCTCACGAGTTTATTTGTTTCGTACTTTATCGTATTCGTTAATGCATGCATTCTTTCATTCCGTTCCTCTTTTCATTATCTTTCACTTTACGTTACATAATACATTTCGTTCATTCATAAACATAGCACGTAAAGTTACGGAAAGATAAACATACACACATTTCGTTCATTCATAAACATAGCACATAAAGTTACGGAAAGATAAACATACATCGACACAAGGAACATCGACATGTACCCGTCATCAGTCATCACCATCATACATGGCAACTTCATACTTAACATAACATACATCATGCGTAATATGCAACACTATCATCATCGTGCCCAACATAACTTCTAAAGCCTTGACGGTCATCTTACATGTACTTACGGGAGCTACCATATCATTACTTACCCCTTCTCTTTTCCTGAAAGTCAGTAATTAAACTATGCATCTCCTCGTACACAACAACTCTATTTGGGTGATTGGGCACCCTTCAGTCGCATGGCCTCCATACGACTGAACATCAAGTGACTAGACAAATGCAAATGAAGTCCCATGCGACTGAACCCACCAATCGTGTGAATGGTCCCTCAATCATGCGATTGGACACTATACGAAAGGACCTATGCGACTAAGCTCTCAGTCGTACACATGAACACCTATGCGACTGAGCACCTATGCGACTGGGCTCTCAGTCGTTTGTCCTGTCATGCGACTGGACCCCCAGTTATGCGATTGAACCTCAGTCGTGTGATTGGACCTCATTTGTCCCTCAGTTGGCCGATTGGCCCTCCAGTCGCATAGCCCTAACTGGGCGCAGAATGCAGTTCATCACGAACTGCAGCCGTGACTTTCGACCTGGAAACCCTTCCAAACCTTGTTTGAGCTCAAATCAACCCTCCTAATCCATAGGAAAACATACCATGACCTCATTCAAGCATATCCCAGATCGAAATCAAGCCCCAAATGAATCACACACATACACATACATACATAAACGGGTTTACACCCAAAATACCCAAAAACAATTTTCAGATGTGTTCCAGCCCCAAAATCATTCAAAAACGTGTAAAAGAGGGGTCCTAGAAATCACCTAAATGATCCCGTCGAGTAGAGCTTTGATTTGACCTGCTACACGTCGATTTTGCACTCTCGAACCCGCTCGAACCAAGCTTTCTTCTTCTATTCTCCCTTTTTCTCTATTCTTTCTCTCAATGGCTGGTGTTTGTGAGTGTGGGGAGAGGGTAAGGGCTACCCTCTCCCTTAAATACTACAGTCCAGTCGCATGACTTCCATGCGTATGGACACTCCAGTCGCGTGACTTCCCTGCATATGGACACTCCAGTCGCATGACTTCCATGCGTATGGACACTCCAGTCGTATGACACCTCAAACAAAATTTCTGGGTGTTACAAGTCTACCTCCCTTAAATAGGTTTCGTCCCCAAAACCTGTTGTTCCTTAAACCTTTGCGGGCAATACTGTCTCATCTCTTTTCCAGCTTCTCACCTGGAATTCAACCGCTCTACGTCGTTTATCAACATACGACTTCTGGTCTATCTTTGGCTACTTCCATCAGGGCTTTTATCCTTCGAGCTTCTCACTCGTAGCCTCAATCGCCTCAATACTTCCCATACGACATTTGGTGCTCGACCTTCACTTGTAAGCAAGTAAGGCATTTACTCTTATACTTCAACATATCACGCTTCGTACCTGGCCACCAATAATCTTTACTCGGGTCTCGGCACATCTGACGGTCAGGATATTAGTATATCCACATACCTTACATCAGCCTAGTAGGCAATACGTCCACGCCTCGTGGATTGCTAGCCCATTCATCTTATGGTGTATGCCTATCCACCCAGGTCTGTCCAAAATGGTCTAGCAAGAACAAATGCTTTCTCAATTCTATCACGTAATCATCTAGGGCATCAGGTAACCTAGTGAGTTCATTAATAGCATTCTCTACATCGAAGGGCTCATCGATGTTCTTTCTCCTAGCATGCAACTTATTACAGAAAGAAGTAGGAACGAAACTACTACTAGCATCACATTCAAGTCAT
>BJCN01256776.1:0-10360 GCA_018326445.1 Flaveria brownii
TGCAAAAAGGTGATGTGCAATTGTGTATGGGCGGCCATGCTCTTTTGTACAAAATATAATATATTACTTTATACTTTGACACATTTAACCTCTCAACTTGGGTTTAATTATGTTTCCTTCTTTTTATTCTTCTTTTACATCTTTTAAAAATATATGGGTGTTACATAACATATGTAACCTGTTATCAAAAACGTATCTTAATCACCTAGCGTAGGTCTAATTATTTCATCTTTGTGATAAACAAATCAAGAAAATTTGTCTTTGGAGGAATAATTTGATGTGTTATATCTACAAACTTAAACCCTATAATAATGCAAAATTCTTTAGTCCCAAATTGGAGATTTTGTCCATTAATGCAAAACTTGATACCGTTTCATGGATTTTTGATATTAACTTGGGTTTGTAATATTAAATAATTAAGTGATGCATCATTATTAATGCATTCATATAATAACCATTTTAGATGTTAAACAAAACAAGTTGATCAAGTATGTTTTTTAATTTATTATAAATCTGTTTAACAACTTTTATATTACATCTAATAGAAATACTATTAGCCGCATAAAAACACTACATAAAAATAATAAACACTTTCAATATAATAAATATAAACAATTTAATATAATAATAGTAAACTACTCGATCGACTTAACTTTTCAAAACTAATTTTCTTTCACTAATTATTGATTCACAATTTTTTAGAAGAGTATCCCATATTTTTTTCTTCAAATTTTGCTAATCCCACATGATCCCCCACCTCTTTATATACTCTCTATGTCATTAAATATCCTCTCCTCGAAAAAAGTGTTACTCGCTGACGTCCCGAGGGGGATGTCATATCTCTCGGCTAGATACCGGTTATTCTCACCTCAAAGATTGTCCAAAACACCATGACTTAGCAAGATTCATGTCACATTCGTTTCCCTATTAACCGCACCCTCTCTAACTAGGCGAGATCCCTATCACATCCCTTGCCCCCTTGAACCGTGCTCTTGCTGACCTCGGCAAGATGCCTATCATATCCCTCCGTTTTTTAGTGAGAACCTCTCGGGGACACGTGCCCCTCGCTGACTCGAAGAGGGAGTGGTCAAATCCATCACCTGGTTTGATGTGTATATGCTCGATATTTTGTTAATTATAAAATATGATTCACACATGGGCGAGGAAAATTCTTGCCACGTGGGCGAGGCATCATGAGTTTTCCTCGCCTGCTGTGAGGGTCAAAGTCAAATGCTCACTTTCGTATTCTAAGAAGTCAATGGTTAGTTAGTTAGTTAAATTCGGTCAATTGTACATTTTTTAATTTTCCTTTTTTTAAAAGATAGTAGTGATATCCGATTACTTATGCATTGCTTTTAACACCAAATTAACTACATTTTAATTACCCAATCATATAATGATATCAAAAATATGAAGCTTATGTCATATTTGACGATTCAGTCACCTTTTATTTCTATTATAAAATTAGATGCAAGAGTTTAGATATGAAATCAATAATTGTATATTTATAAGGTATTTTTTTCAATTGAACTCTTAAAGTGTCTTTTTTTATAATGCAGATTTTATTAAACTGTAGCCTTACTAGAAGGAGCTAGAAGAGGAGAATACAAAAGGGAAAAAATGATACAACAAGCATAGCAATAAAGAAATTTTCAATCACAACTAAAAACTACACCGATTCTTCTATTCAAGGAGCTGAGTTCTAGAGAGGTAGTTAATCCCAACGAATTCGATATATCTAACATCCTCCAATATAGCCGAGAGCAAGGGTCTTCTATTCCTAAATAGAACCTCGTTCCTCATCTTCCATATACACCATATTGCCACGAGAATTAGTGCTCGAAGGATTCTCCGCTTCACCCTAGGAAGATGCGACGATGCCGAAAGTTACACCAAGAGAGCTTTGTGGGAAGACGACCAAGTTCAGCGCATCAAGCCATGTTGTTGACTTTAAGGGAACTAGTTACACCAAAGGAAAAAGAATTGAGTTGGATGGTTCTTGGATAAGCTTAACAAACTATGTAGAGAGCTGATTGAAATAACCTCCAAGGAATCTCCTTTCCAAAGCCACCTTCCATTGCTATATTCCACGAGGTGTTTATGATCCACATTTATCTTAAGAATGTGGAAATTAACCTTCCAAACTTTTAAAGTGTCTTAATTACTACATTATGAAATTTTTTAAAACTTCCATTGTTATGGATCATAGGTGTAAGAAACCATTATGTGCAGTCAAGGCATAATTTTCATACAATACTCAATATGAAAATACTTTTAATACAAAATAATAATGATTCATTTATTCTTCATCTATACTTTATTCCAAACCAATGGAATGATGATTCAAAGATATGTACTAACTTCACTTACCAAATAATAATCGTATCTCATTTGGATTAAATCTTCTAATAACACTTTCCTTTTGTTTACCAAATATGCGTAAATACGTTGACCTGAAAAGATCCACCATGAGGGGAAATTGTAGAGTGATAAAAAAAGAAATGGGGATCAAAGCCAGTCCACATATTGGAGCAAGCATCCATGGTTTTTGTTCACAAAAGACAAGGAACAAGGTCGCGCTGAAGGCTGCCATCATAGTTGTTGTAGAGAGTAATAAAGAGAAAAGTCCAATAAACAATCGCCTTGGTAAACTGACTAGGAAGTCTTTCTCGGCAAAACGTGCTGTTAAGATAGACAAGAACACTAGCAACGCGGTGCTAGATGCAAATAGTGAGATTGCATCTGATATAGCGAAGATAAAAAAGGCGATTTGATTTTTAAACAAGGGGGTCCCTTTTTCTTGATTACTTCCACCGGGCACCGTAATTGCAGCTGCAAATACAATTGTGGTAATAAGTGCTGCTGTGATGCTGCATGACTCTGCTGTGGTTTTCATCCATTGTTCTCCTTCCTTGACTAACTTCTCATGTTCCTTTGTAAAAACCATATCGGGTGTCTCCTTAAATTTGTTCTCTTGTGTAATGTACGTAGGAAACACATGCTTCTTTACTTCCTATAAAAAAATTTAAGTTAACTTTGTTATAGTATGAGGAATTTCATTAATAGTAAATTTTGATTAACCATTCATTCTTGTGTACCTCACGCCATTGAAGTTCTCGTTGTAGTTGTAATGCTGCTCCTGTTCTCTGATTGAGTACATTTGAAGGAGCTAATTTTCCAGCCAAGTGTAAGATGTTGTTATTCGAAGAATCTACAATTGTTCTGTAGAGGTTCTTACGCTCCCCAATTTCATAGATAAGATTGTAGACCTTTTCGGAACGATGTATTATTGCTAATTGGATAATGTCATAACCATTTTTATCTGTACTTTGAATTACTTCAGGTGATCTAAACAAAATCTCATCAACAACTTTATAAGCATTTTGACATGCAGCCTCAAGAATTGGTCGTGTATAATAGGGGTGATGTGTACCACTAAATTTCAGCTTGTCTATCTCATCACATACCAATTCTAGAACCTCTTTCGCTTCTTCCCATTCTTTCTTTTTGTTCTCAATATGTTTGATGGGTGAAACTGAAAGTCAAGAAATTATTAGTAAAAAGGATTATCAATATGAGAAGTGAGTTTACTTCATACTCTTACAAGCTAGTATCTTTGCGCCCTTCCACAAAAGTGAATAAATCAGATGGAATAAGAAGCAGATAATCAACATAATGAGGCATATAGTAAATCCAATGGGCCACAAAACCAGAAATGGTACTGCACAAGCACAAAACATATTAGTTGTAAAATATACTTCATGTTTTGTTCAAATATATACAATTAACTTTCTACTTGTGTTTACCTGTAGTTATTATTGTTAGTACCACAGTAAATGGAACGTGAACGATTTCATTACCAAAGAATTCTTTGGTGTCGGAGTGAAGAATTATGGGGAGAATACAGATCCCAATTACAAATCCAGTAACCCAAGCTGCTTTGTTAAAAATCTTCGAAATATTATCCATAGCTAAAATACAAACCCACAATCAATAACTCATATACTAGAGGTGAAGAGAAATATAGAAAAAAGAATAAAAAATAAAACAATACAAGGATATATAATTGTTTCCCCGTAGCTTAGTCCACTTGGAAAGGTTTTAGCTATAGCCATGAGTACATCGTCACTTATTGAAGCAGACTTGGGAAAATTTTGCACCAACTCTAGTGCTAATCCTTCAAGCATAAAAAGAAGATGTCACTTTTCAAATAGCATAGCTTTCCTTACGCTACTAATCGCTTGGCTACGAGCAAGATTTTATTATAAAATTTATCTGTTTATTTATATTATCTACTTACTATATCGTTTTGCAGAAATAGCATTAACGAGAAGGTGGACTCCAATTCCATCATCAGGGTGAACAGAGCCCGGTAATGAAGACTGTAACTCGGTTTTAGCACCATCATTCATAGCTTTCCATAAAAATCCAATAGTATCAAGATGCATATTTTCATAAGCTTTATGCAATGGTTTTTTACCATGACTGTCTTCAATTTCTAATAACTTCATGTTCTTTTTAACAAGGATATCCACTGCATCTTTGTTCCCAACAATTGCGGCGATGTGAAGCGCCGTGCTTCCATCCGAATCTCTCTTTTTAAGTACATGATCTTCAGTTATTAATGAAACTAACTTTTTCACAATGTCATTATGACAAGTTCCAACTGCAATGTGTAGTATGGTGCTACCATCACTACTGATCTCCTCTATTGCTAGGCCTTCATCCTTTTCTAGTATTGATTCTATTTCTGGCCAATCTCCTTTTATAGTATCTTCACGTAATTTTTTCTTATGTTCCATCTTGTTTTCACTCATTTGCGTGTCTTTATTTTTGGTTTGGGTTTCTGTAGGAACCACTATTTCTATTGAATTTGCACCTCCTTCAACCGTGTTTTCTTTTGTTGCAACATATATGTCTTCTTTTTCTGCTTTTGTGCCTGACTTTTGTAAAGTTGAATCTGTATATCATTTGAAATTCCATTTTAGTATTTGCATAGGAGGATATTCTAAATGTTCACCTTTTCCATGCACTCTTAATTAAAGTTTTACATTGAGGGTTTTGAAATATATCCATTAAGACACTTGACTCATTTGTATCATGGAAAACAAATATGAATTCGATCATATTCGATTGATATGGCATATAAAGTGAGGTGAAGTAGCAAGAGAGTAAGTGTTTACTAGACCTATGTAGCCGGTGTCATATGGTCGAATTCGAGTGAGCTAAATCGAATTATTCGAACTTTAAAATTCTGAAGGTGTATTTGAATTCGTTTTGAATTTGAAATGCATTGAAAAAACTAACTCGATTTTGAAATTTCAATTCTTGTCAAATTCAAAATTCGTTTTTGATTTGAATTCAAGGAATTCAAATTTAGTTAGATTCGAGTTACTTCGCTTTGACTTTGGCAAAAAAAATTGTAATGTTATATTTGAAAATCATGTAAACCTAAAACATGTTTATGTCAATTGAACGAAATCTAACTTGTAACATATAAATAAATTTCAAGCCAGTAATGAGAAAAAAATTCAAAATAAATTGATAAGCGGTAAAATCCATGATATTTAAAGTGGCAAATAAGTCTTCAAAGTGACAACTTTCAACATTCGAATCCAAGTTCACAGAAAGTGATCAAAATATGATGAATTAATGAGCAAATTAAGTAACTTACAAGAATAGACTTTTGTGTGTTTGTGCGAGGGTGATTGTAAAAATAATAAATATACCAAGAATGGTGATCGAGAAGCCATTATCATGTGTTACGACTTGAAAATTTGCCATTGATGATATGCAAGATAACGTATAAAGTTTCAGGATGCAAAAACGCATAATTGATCTAGACTTGCTAAAAAGGACAATTGATCTCGACGCGCTAAAATGCACAATTGATTTTGGATACACCCTAGCTTGAGAACACACAATTTAAAAAGGTTGAACACTTAAAGTAAACTATGGACGCACATTTAAAAAGGTGAAAACACCAAATTATATGAGATGATAGAGCATGCATGGTTATACGAGGTGAAAACCCACAATTATACGCATACCTAGTTCATTATGTTTTTCTAAAAAAAATTAAAAAAAAATTGTAGAAATGCTATACTCAAATTTAAAAAAAAAACTGTTCGATTATTGTTATTTTTCTATAACAATAAAAGTTTTTTCACATTTTAAAATGATGTTGGAAATTTTTAAAAGTTAATAATAGTGGAATTTCCAATCTTACACCTCCAGCCCATTTAAATTTTATTAATTGTCAACGTAGCACCCAATTCACATCTTATCCATAGGAGACTTGTTCAATGGTCGGAAACACTCATTAGTCTTCTACTCTTCTTAATAAAACTCTCTATTTTATTTTTGTTGATATCTGTGTGTGTTGTTGGAACTAATCTCTGTTGCTTCACATATATATGAAGCGCGAGTTTGGATGTTAAAATGGGTCACGGATTAGCCGAATGGGTTATAACACCTTGAAAATATTGTACACATAAAATAATAACATTTGAATGTTTAGGGTTAGAAAGAAGGTCATTATTAAGGTCATTATTCAATTTAATAAAAGTGTCCATCAATGTAGTTTTTGATCGAAATCATCTTTCTTTCTAGTGTTGATGTGAAAAACAATGGAGAATAGGAAACAACATGTTAATCAAAGCATCATAGAATTGAAGATGTTGTGTAATTTTGATGAATAATTCAATAGAATAAGAATTAAGTATTTATGTGGTATTAAATTTATATATGGGCCAAGTAGATGCATGGTATCAAGGCGTATCACGCTCGTTACCAGATAAGGAGCAATATTGAAAGCAACAAGCTAGAACAACAGTAGCAAGAGACAAAATGCATTTTTTTGTTTAGTTTAATGAAGCAAGAAAATTTTTAGCAAGAAGATAGCAAGTTCAGTATGTACGAATAGAGAATTTGATCTATTGATCAACAGCAAGAGCAAGAAAATCTTACACTTTGGCCAGCAGCAAAGTGTCAAGTATATGATAAGTTTATTTCAGGAACGAACTTTAACACATTTTTGCTTTTAACACATAATGGGGTAACATGGTCTTCAAGAGTTTGTACTATTGATATGTCATCAGTGGTAATACAAGACGTGCTTCACTTCGGACCCACACCATCAATGTTTACCCGAACCTTGCTAAGTAGTAGAACTACCCACTGACCGAGCCATTAAAACATCACATTGTGTCTAGTGTCCATGCTATCTAACATACGCACGCAACTTACAGTTTTTCGAATCATATAAGGTCCCCCACTTGTAGACCTTAGGAAAACAGTTACCATGAAGCGCTCCTCCTTATATATCCTCCCTCTTCACGTGGGGGACTAATTCCACTCATTTCGTCGGGCTGAATTCAAAAAGTAAAAACGGGGTGTTGAACTACAAATTAGTGTGCTAGATCAAAAAGTAAACCGAATTCAAAAAACAGGCTCGCCCGGGCCTGGGGTTTTGAAGCTGCATTCGTGGGAGAAACCTTTTTCCCCACACACGAGTTCGCTGGAAATCCAACATTTTTCCTCATTTTTGCACCCCCCTGCGCGCGGGTAGTACTTGTGACAAAATATATCATAAAGATACACTAGAGTGATAAAAAAATTACTTATAAACTAAACATCACTTTGTCCCCACACCAATGTGGGACAAAGTGTTCACCATAATCTTAAACATACATTCACTCACACCCAAATATACTTAAATTTTATATATAACTATAAAATACATATATAAATCATATATAAATTACTTATATTTAATTACATATATAAATATAATTAAAATATAGTTAAATCCGGTCCGACCGGTCCGACCACCAAACAAGTAAGGCGTCCGGTTCAACATCTGATCCGGTTCTGAAAACATGAATGTGCAACAAGAATTAATACGTTCTGAATTTTGTTGACACAATAAGCCATTTTAGTGATGCAACATTTTTGATGAATTGTTACACGTGTTTCTTGCACTAACGACTAAGAGACAAAGACCAATTATGAGTCAATTGAAGATAATATTATTCTCGCTTTTAGAAAAGCAGAGGGGGCTCTCTTTAATTAACAAGCACGAAAATTTGTCGGTAAATTATTTTAGACTTGAAACATCAAATTGACATGAATACCCTCCGATAGATAACATGTGTAGATATTTAAATAACTTCCACTACCTACTAGTGTATTATTTATTGTAATTGTTGTAAATCATCATTATATATATGATCTTACGGTGTATAGATGCAAATCTCGATTAATTAACAAACCACCAATCCTTTAACACAACAACTTCCTCATTCGTACACTCAACTTCACAAACAAACAAACATACTCATATGTTTGACCATAGTAAAATTGTAAGTAGGTGTGGTGGCAAGCCTTTACTGTATCCTGAGAGACAGATAAACCACTTCCATTAAAACCTCGAACTCTAAACGTTTTCAACAATAATAAGACATATCTCGTATAATAGGGAGTATACACAAGTAGAGCATACAATAAGATAGTTATATTGGTGTACGTTCACAAGTAGATTAGATCCAAGCTAACATACCCGGTTTAAGAATTAATTAACAACCATACTCGTTTGAACTTTGAAGAATTTGGCAAAATACTATGGGCAATAAATTCGAATTCGTCCACTTATAAAGAACATAAGAATGAAGTTAAACTAGTCACAAGACTGCTATATATGTAATCTGGTTGAGTTTGAAGAGATATATAAATATATATATATGTATATATGTGTGTGTGTGTGTGTGTGTAAGTTTTGGGTGGACTAGAACATGTACCTTCTTGAAAACACGTAGTAGGATCATACATGGATTTTAGCTTTTCCCAAATGGCTTTTGGGGAACCGAGATTGTAGATAACTACAAGCACATCTTCAGTAACAGAACCGAAAATCCACCCTTTGACAAGACTGTCATATTGTCTCATGGTGGAAGAATCCTTTGGCGCAACAAATGTGTCTTCCACGATGCCAAACATATTGTTACTGTCTAAGAGGCAAACCATTTGTGCCTTCCAAAGAAGGTAGTTATGGCTTCCTGAAAGTTTCACCGATACGAAGTTGGATACATTAGTATTTGATGCAATCAGAAGAGCGTTTGATGAGCCCTCCATTTGAATAGAGGAGATCTAAATGAATAAGTTTGTACTTATTTGATCACTTCATGTATTTATAATTATTATAGATTTTGTCCAATCCTGTTTTATATTATTGGAGTCTATTTATTAAGAGCTGGCTTTTTATCTGATATCTTTAGTGGACAATTCACAGCCTGTATTTATTATTATTTTTTATTTGAGCTAACTAGTTTCCTAAAAATTGAGAGCTGCTAGTTGATCATGAATTAAAATGATAAAAATCATACTATTCAAAAAAGCACATGTACAGAAAAATGGTCTAGAGATGTTTAGAAATATGTTTGTGTATCAAAGAAACTATTTTTGTTGTGGTCATCGAGGGGATGGATTTTCGGACGCCTATTGTTGGATCAAATTTAACATCACTATAACCGGCCCATACGTCAGGATACAACTAGACCAGAGCCCTTCTCATTAACACCGTTAGATATTGGGTAAGTCGGATACCCTTAAACCCCCATCAGTTAGTTATTTAATGTTAGTACAAATATCCTAATTGTTGTTAATTACACAATACAATAATCCACACAATTCTCTATTCTCAGCTACTTTGATTTATTTCATGCGTAATGATGTTCAAATAACGAATTATGATTTCAATTGGAATAGCCTAGGACACGGTAGTTCGAATGCTAAGCCTAGAGGAAATCAAACAAGGAAATGGAAAAACGAAATGATGTAGGCGCGAGGCTAGGAAACATAGAACAACGAATATCAATACCGGAACGGTAAGTACATCTAAGTGAGATGATTTGAAATCTAAATATACTTTAAGAGTGTATAAGGTACTACATGTAAGTGTGGGATCCAATATTTAAATCTTTAAAGGTATCAAGATAAACGACAAGACATGATAAATAGTCACAAGTTTACACTGATAAATGTGTTTAACTTTAAAAGGATGGAGAAAAATATTAGCAAACACCATGTTTATGTTTATGATGTTGGATTTCAAAATTAAATTATGCCTTAGATACTTGTGATACTATGATCCCATAGAAAATTTCATGAAACTTTGTGCTTAATTTAATCTTAGGCTTATTTTGTTTTACTTTATTTTAAGTACTTTTTTTTTGTATTTATATTTTTATTTTATTTTATATTATCAGTTTTTTATAAAAATGACCATTTTGAAATTCAGAAACCAAAAAAAAACTTAAAGGGATAAATATTAAAAATTAACATTTTTTTTGAAAGGAGTAGA